>JAOTQP010001864.1:0-11668 GCA_026413545.1 Cichladusa arquata
TGGGTGAGTTCTGTTCCGAGAGATTCTCCCTTCCTACCGCGGGGGGTGGGGGACGATAAAATCAGCGCCCGTCCTGCCGCTTCCCCCGCCATCCCCGGCTCCGCTGCCCCTTCCCCGCAGCGCGCACCGGGCCCGGCGGGCGGGGGATGCGCTCGCCCCTTCCCCGGGGAGCGGCCCGGCCCCGGCCCCGGCCCCGGCCCCTGCCGCCGAGTTGGGCATTTTTTTTGTTTTGGTTTGCTGTTGTTTTTGTCGTGGCGCAGCGCTGGGGAACGGCGGGCCCCGGCTGGGGGAGCCGAGCCGAGCCGGGCCGGGCCGGGCCGGGCCGGTCGGGCAGCGGCCCCAGCGGCGCTTTGGAGCGGGGCAGCGGCAGAGCGGAGCCCCCTCCCCGCGGGGCCGGGGGTGCTGCGCCTTCCCGGGCTCGTGCCTTCCCGCGGCGCGGGGTGCTCGCGGTGAGCGCGGCCCCACCGGAGCGGCGGGAGGCGGCTGAGGACCCCCGAACGGGGACGTGCCACAGCCGGCCCTGCTGGAAGCAATAAACGCCGCGGGAGCGGCCGGGGCCACCCGGAGTCGTGTCCTGTGTCCCTCGGGAGGGTTCGTGTCCCGGGGGGAGTCCGGGCCCAGCGGGCTCAGAGCCCCCCCGCGCCTTGGTGCCGCTTCGCCCTCTGCGCTGTGCGACCTCGAGTGCCCACGGTGCCTCCAGTCCCGGCTGCGGACGGGGCCGGCGGGAGGGAGGGAGAGGCCGGGGACCACAGAGACCCTACAGAGACCCCCCACACACACACGGGCCCCCCACACACACACCGACCCCACACGGGCCCCACACACACACACCGACCCCACACGGGCCCCACACACACACACGGGCCCCACACACACACACACGGGCCCCACACACACACACGGGCCCCACGCGCGTCCCCCGCTCCCGCTGCCCCGAGCCCCGGGTCTGCCGCGCCGGAAGTGGCTGGGCCACCGGATGTGGCCCGGCACCGGAAGTCCCTCCCAACTGAAGTTCCGCCACAGCCACTCTCGGTCGGGGCGCGGGGCGGCTGCGGCATCAGCGGGTGAGTTGGGGAGAGGACCGGGACCGGGACCAGCCTGGCCGGGGCGGGGGCAGCGCCCCGCCAAGACCGGTCGTGAGGCGGGGGGTCCCTGCCGTGTTCCCCTGGGGCCCTGCGGGAAGCACCGGCCCCTTTCTGTACCCGGTTCCCTGCCGTGTCCCGGGGCGGGGGCAGGAGGGATCGGCTCCTCCGAGCCCCGGGCCGCCCGCTCCCAGCCGCCCCGTCCCGCAGCAGCGCGCTCATGGCCAGCCACCTGCGCTTCGTGGGCCGCACGGTGATGGTGCAGAACGGAAACGTGGAGGCGGCGTACGGCGTCCTGAACAGGTGAGGATCGGGGGAACCGCAGGGCCAGGGCTCCACAGCCCGCCGGCAGCCGGGGCCGGAGGTTTGGGCCAGAGGGAGCCCAGTTCCTTCCCGTACCGGGATCAGAGCCAGAATTTGTCGAGCAGGTGACGGGAGGGGCGTACCGAGGTTTTCTCATTAGCTCCACGTTCCGCCGCCCCCTCGGCTGCGGGTGTAAGTAGAGCGAAATAAAGGAACAGCTGAGCACAGAACCAGCGAGGGCAGCGCTGGGAAACGGAGGAGGGGCCGGTGCCATCGCTGAGCTGTGCGCTCAGCACACACCTTTAAACGAAGCTCGGGGGGATTCCTTCCCTTCCTCACTCTCCTCACGGGTGGACGGCGAGGAGAACGAGCTGAGGGTCCCGGTGAGGGCCGAGCAGCGCCCGGGCTTTGCAGGGGGGGTGGCTGTTCCTCCCTCCCTGCACATCTCAGCGCCCTTCCTGCGCTGTCACCGCTCTCCCTCCCGCAGGATCCTGGCGCAGGACGGCGTGGCCGAGGCCGTGCGGCGCTCCCGCTACTACGAGAAGCCGTGCCGGGCGCGGCGGCGGCGCGCGTTCGAGGCGTGCCGCCGAGTCTACAGCGCCGAGATGGCGCGCAGGATCGCCTTCCTGGCGCGGAGCGGCCGCCAGGACCCGTGGCTGGGCTGCTGAGGGGCCGGCCCCAATAAAGACTCTCTGGCTCTGACACCCGTTAATTGAGTTTGGTTAATGAGGGCGCGGAAGGGGCGGGGCCAGGGGCGGCGGGCGGGGCCTAGCGCGCTCCCGGGCCCTTCCTCCCGGCGCCCCCCGCGCGCCTCCCGCGCACGCGCTGCGCGCCCGTTTCCGCTTCCGCCCCGACGCGCCGTCACCGTCAGGGGCCGGGCCGGGAGCGGCGCGAGGGAACGGGGCCGGTGAGGAGAACGGGCCCGCCGGGGAGGGCGCGGAGGCGGTGGGGATAGCGGGCCGGCTGCCGAGAGGGAGGGAGGAAGGGCGGCGCTGGCGCAGCCGGGCCCGGGCCCAGGCCGCGCGGAGCCGCTCGCCCGGCGCACCGCGCTGAGGGGCCGGGCCGGGCCCGGGGCACAGCCCGCAGCGGCGGGGAGGCCGGGCCCCGCGGGGCCGGGAGCGGCGGGAGCCCCGTGCCTCCCGCGGGACCGGGCTCCGTCCGTCCTTGCCCGAAGAAGGCGGCGGAGCCCGGCGCGCTTTCATTGATCCCGGTGTGAGTTACGGGGCTTGTGTCCCCCGGGCGCTCGGGGCGCTGCCGCTGCCGGAGCTGCTCCCCACCGTGGCTCTGCTCTCCCGGTGCTACAGGCGAACACCCGTAAAGCTGCTGCTTCCCTTGCAGCTCCTGCTGGAGCTCGGGTCGGGTGGAGGCTGAACCGGCCCTGATTACACGAGTTTGTGGTTTATTACGGACGTGCTCAGAGCTGTTGATGCATGTGGGCTGTAATTCGTTAGTTCTGCTTGTCTTAGCCTCTGTCGGGATCTGGGTTTGGGCTCTATTTAAACCTGTCTCTAAGGAAGCTGCCAGGAAAAGTGGAACCTGCGGAGGTGTCCAGGCTCTGGAGGGAGCCCAGGCCCTGCAGGGAGCAGCAGTCACCTCCTGGAGCTGCCCACGGGCCTGAAATCAGGGGCTCTGTGTTAGGGCTGAGCCCGGGGCCCCATTCCCAGGTCCAGGAAGGATGACTGAACCCCGGGATCCCGGGTCCAGGAAGGACAGCCGTGCCAGGTGTCCATTCCCACAGCCCCGCGCTGGTGCTGTGGCCCTGCTGGGCTCCTGTGAGGGGGAGCACCGTGGTTGAGCTCATCCCTAAGGAGATTTTCCTGCAGTTCCCAGATCCGATTAGGGCCTGGAGCCAGTTAAAAGCAGTGGCAGCCACAGCCCGGGCTGTGAGTGCTGCAGGATGTGAGGGGCTCTGACTGCCAGGAAATAGCCCAGATTTGGGGCTGCACGACAGGAAAGGGGCTCAAATTTGTCTGTGCCCCTGACACGGGGTCAGTGGGAGCGGGGGGTTCTTGTATCCCACGTGTTCCACTCGCAGTGCACCTGTTCTCTCAAAATGTGGAGTAACCCCAGGCAGGGGTCTGGGGGCTCAGAGGCCTTTGGCACTGGGCAGCTCAGGGAGGAGCTGTCCTGGGAGCAGCTCCTGCTCTTCTTTGGGAAGCAGAAGCGCTGTGGTGCATCTCTGGGATCCACTGAGGGAACGCAGCAGCTCCAGAGCCCCTTGTGGGGTCAGGACCTTCCTCCTCATGGGGTTTGGCTCATTCTAACCCAAGGTTTAAACACGAGGGAGCACAGATTCTCTCCAGGAGCGTTTCCTGAGGGAGCAGGGCACCGAGGCGTCGGTGCCCGGCCGTGCTCCATGTGCTGTGTCCCCTGCAGCTGCCCGCAGCCGCAGAGATGGCGCTGTCCAAGCGCGAGCTGGACGAGCTGAAGCCGTGGATCGAGAAGACGGTGAAGCGCGTGCTGGGCTTCTCGGAGCCCACCGTGGTCACGGCCGCGCTCAACTGCGTCGGCAAGGGCATGGACAAGAAGAAAGCGGCCGGTACGTCCAGAGCCGGGCTTGTCAACGGCCCAGAGCTCCCGGGGTGGAGGGGCAGGGCACAGGGCAATTCTCTCAGCCTGCATGAGGTGAGTACGGGCAAATCCGTCAGACCAGGCGCAGTGGGAAGCCTTGGAATACATGGCAAATCTGATAAGTAAAAACGAATTCCTTATTCGGGGAACTGGAAGTGGTAATTTAGCTGGGGTGCTTTTTTTGGGCGTTACAGCTGTACTTTGCTTCTGCATGAGGCCCAGACTCCCTGAATCCCTTAGTTTAAACCTTCTGACAAAATGATCTACACATCCGAGAGCCTCAAAGGCCTTCCTGTGTTTGTAGAGTTGAATGACACTCAAATTTAAGTGGTTTACATCTTCCAAGGAATTGGTGGATTCTCCATCCTCCTGCTGGCCTCAAGCTCAGAATTCTGTGCTGATAGGATTCTCCTCTTTTCCAGACCACCTTAAGCCCTTCCTGGATGACTCCACGCTACGATTTGTAGACAAGCTCTTCGAGGCAGTGGAGGAAGGACGAAGCTCCCGGCACTCCAAATCCAACAGCGACCGGAACCGGAAGCGGGAGCTAAAGGTGATTATTGATTATTGATTGCTTTTTGCTGTGGTTGGGTGGCCTGGAGGCAGCACTGGTGCTCTGGCACACTCTCCTCTTCCAGAGAGGTACAGCTCGGAACGTTCAAGAGAAACGACTCCTCTCCATGATGAAGTGTGGGAGCCTTTACCTTGCAGTTCTCTTTCCCAAAGCCAAGGTGGAAGCCTGGCTTTGGCTTTCTGTTAGGCTGGTGGAGCGAATCCCCGGGGATCCATCTCCCTTCTCCTCAGTGCTCCTTGTGCTTGTGTTTTCATTTGGAGCCTGGGAGAGCTGCTCCCAGTGCCTCCCCATCGCTCCCTGTGCCCCAGCGCAGTGCGTGGGGCTCTGTGCTGGATGATCTGGCAGGTTTTCATTCCCTTTCTCCATGGAGAATCAACAGTAGGTGGTTTTTGGCAACTCCTGTCCTACCACAGGATTGATTCCAGCTGGGATTCAGTTGTTCTGGTGTTTCTCCCTTGCCTGGGATGGTGGAAGGCTTGTGCATCCAAATCTGTTTTCACTTCCTTTCTTCTCTTGACTTTTCTCACCATCCTATAGAATTGCATTTTCCCATCACCTTGCCAAGTCTGCCAGGCTCTCTCCATGCTGCTCCTACTCACAGTGATGTTCTTTCACTCTTCCTGAGGTTCCTGTTTTATGGCAGTCTGGGTTTCCCTGACCCTTGCAGTCAGCACTGAGCCTCGGTGAGCCAGAACAGTCCCATTCAGGATCTGCATCTCTTTGGGAGTGTTGGGACAAACTGCCTCTGCTCCCTGTTTTCCACCAGGAGCTTGTTTTCTTCCCTCCATGGCAGTGGGTGCCGGGCTGGTCCCCAGGGCTGGGGGAATGTGAGGGTTGAGCAGGGCTGGAGGTCCAGCTGCTGCCCTGGGCCTGGTCAGGGGCACAGCAGAGCTGGGGACATTGGCAGTGCCATCATTTGTTGGTGGCAGGAGTGTGCTGACAGCCCGCTGGGGCAGAGGGATCTGGTGATGGCAGCAGGAGCAGGGCTGGGGCTGCAGCAGGGGACCCTTTGCCTGTGAACCCACAGGGCCTGAGCACTTCTGGTGTTCCTGGATCCTGGCTGAGCCAGAAGCTGGGCTAGGCAGCAACAGCAGAAACTGATCCTTCTTCTCTTGGCTCCTGGCAGGGAGAGGGGCGTTCCTCCTGCCAAATCCTCATTCTTCTCTCTGGAATCACGTTTCTTGGAACTTCTCCATCACGCTCTGGGTCTGTCTGGACCCTGCAGGAACACAAACCAGTTTCTGAGGTGGTCAGGTCATGGCAGCACTTGCAGACTGACTGACCCTGCCCCATGCAGAGGAATTTGTCCTGGCAGTGCAGGTCCCACAGCTCGGGCAGTGATGGTTCCCAGGGCCACTTGCCGTGCCACTGCTCGCTGCTCAGTTCACTCTGGGGTAGGTCATGGCTTGGGAAGGTCAGGAACTGAACGTGAAGTTTCCACACTTTATACTATGGGCAAGTCCTTTCTCTTGAACTTGTAGGTTTTCCAAGAAGTACCTGTGTGGCTGAGGAAGTGTCCTTGTAGGATATGAACCGTTGTAGTGAAGAAGGGATTGCAACTAACGCTCCCAACCGGTGTGTATATTTTTTTTCAAATAACACCTTGACACACACACTTCAGTAACCACATGGGCAGATCCAGGTGTCCATACACAAACCAGGCACTGACAATGGAATCCAGTCCAGCTGCTGGGCTGGGCCTGACCAGAGCTCTGTGAAAAATGTACCGTGCCTTTTGTGTGGTGACCTGATGCTGCTGCAAGCCCATCAGCGGGGCCGTTGCTCCATGTGCTCTCTGAGCTGTGCTTCTCTGGAGCTACTCTGGCCTTGGATCTGAGCTGGAGTGGTTTGGGCTGGAGTGTGAGGGAATGCTGCAGGTGTCCCAGCCCTCCCCAGATCCAGGGCCACATTCTGATTTTGGGAGGACTGCACGATAGGACAGTGCAGATTCCTTCACCAAACCCTCTCAAGTTGGTGGAAGATGTGGAAATGGTTTTATCCCAGTCAGATCAGCTCTGGGCAGGCTTTTTCTATCTTCCCATGTCTCTGAGACCTTAAATCTCGTCAGTGCCAGTCCTGCCCTCTGAGCAGCCGAGGGAGCGGTGGTGCTGCCAGGCAGGCTCATCTCTGCCATGTCTCCTGTCCTTCACACTCTTGCATGGATGTCATCGGTGTTTCTCTGGTGGGGACCAGGGCCCAGGCTCGGTGTGGGCTCAGCCTGCAAGTGCTGCCCTGGAATTCTGCGTTATGGAGCCGGAGCTGAGACATGCTGGTGGTTTCTCACCTCAAATCCTGGGCTGAGAGAAGAATGCTCTGTTCTAACCACCGCTTTCTGCTCTTTCTTTACATTAGGATGTGTTTGGTGATGACTCTGAGGTGTCCAAGGAATCCTCTGGCGTCAAGAAGCGGCGCATCCCACGGTTTGAGGAGGTTGAGGATGAGCCTGAGGTCATTCCAGGCCCACCGTCAGAGAGCCCGGGGATGCTGACTAAGCTCCAGGTCAGTCTAGCTGGGCTGTGTCCCAACACAGTTTATCCTAACTTGTGTCCCAAAGGGAGGAACTGTATCCCAGTGGCAAAGACAAACTCGCTGTCCGTTTTGCCACAGATCAAGCAGATGATGGAGGCAGCCACCCGGCAGATTGAAGAGAGAAAAAAGCAGCTGAGTTTCATCAGTCCTCCCACGCCACAGGTATCTACCCCACCCAGCCCTGGCCCCTGTTTCAGCTGTGATGTGTTGGTCTGGGTCTGCTGGAACGGGCATGGAACAAAACTCCCTTCTCTGTCAACAGCCCAAAATTTCTTCTTCGTCGCAATCGGAACGGCTCCCCATCGGCAACACGATCCAGCCCTCACAGGCAGCCACCTTCATGAACGACGCCATCGAGAAGGCCAGGAAGGCTGCAGAGCTGCAGGCCCGCATCCAGGCCCAGCTGGCCCTGAAACCTGGGCTCATCGGCAACGCCAACATGGTGGGGCTGGCCAACCTGCACGCCATGGGCATCGCGCCGCCGTGAGTACCAGAGCCCACGGGGCTGGCCCAGGATTGCTCCAGCGCTGCTGGCTCCCCAGCAATGCTTTAACTGCTGCTGAAGGAACAAACTTTATATTAAAAGAGGTGAAATGGAGGTTCCTCCTCTCTTGGCCAGTATTCCCTAATTGTGCACACAAGGTTGGAGTCTCTTCTGGCAGTACCGATGAGCTGTAAAAATACTGAAAGGGTGGAAATAAGGTCAGATTTCCTTTGGATTGGTGCTGTATGCACAGTTGTATGTAACATCTGTTGTCCTGCCCCCAGGAAGGTGGAGCTGAAGGACCAGACCAAGCCAACACCTCTGATCCTGGATGAGCAGGGCCGGACGGTGGATGCCAGTGGGAAGGAGATCGAGCTGACCCACCGCATGCCCACGCTCAAGGCCAACATTCGAGCAGTGAAGAGAGAGCAGTTCAAACAGCAGCTGAAGGAAAAGCCCTCAGAAGACATGGAGTCAAACACGTACTTTGACCCCCGGGTCTCCATAACCCCAGCCCAGCGGCAGAAACGCACCTTTAAGTTCCATGAAAAAGGGAAATTTGAGAAAATTGCCCAGAGGTTGCGAACAAAGGTATCAGAGGTCACATGTGCTAATGGGAGCATGGGTAGGAGAGGATTCTCCTCTCCTGGGCTGGGAAGGGACCTGGGATGGCTTTGATTCAGAAGTTTTCCAGTCAAATCACCTGAAATTTTTCCTTAAAACCCCATTTTTGTGGGGTTCGTGTGTGCCCAAGTTAGCACTCGTGTGTGTAAAGGGTTTTCTCAGAACTGTCTTCACCTGTTGAAAGGCAAAAACTCTTTTTTTTGACAAAGCATTGAAAGTTCCAAGAGAACAGATTTGTCTCTGGCTGAGTGATCAACTTGGAAGTGGAAATTTAAAGGAATTTTGTTAAAATGCTCCAAGTTCTTGGGGAGAAGGGGAGAGAAAAAGTCCAGGGATACGTTCCCTAGAGGGAGATGTTCCTTTGGGAAGGTTCCATGGTCCTGAAAAGCTCAGGAATAAGAGCAGAGTTCTGGCAGGTTTGGGAGCTTCCCTTTGCTATCATGTGCTGTGTGGTTTCTCTTGCAGTCTGCTTTAGGTTGTTTAAAAACCCAGATAAATCAGCAGGTGATTTGTGTTCAGCTCTTCAGAGGTTCTGCTGTTTTGGAATGACCTTTCTGTTCCATTTTTTTTTCATTCTCAGGCCCAACTAGAAAAACTGCAGGCAGAGATCTCCCAGGCTGCCAGGAAAACTGGGATTCACACTTCCACCAAGTTGGCTCTGATCACCCCTAAGAAAGAGCTGAAGGAGGGGGAGATCCCAGAGATCGAGTGGTGGGACTCCTACATCATCCCCAACGGGCTGGATTTGTGAGTATTTCCAGGTGTTGGTGGTTCTGCCAGCAGGAATTTGGGAGCTGCACAGTGGATCTGGGAAGCACGTGGGGAAATCAGGCCAGATGTTTGTGCTTGAGCATTTAATTCCACCTCTCATCTCCAAGATCCAGGCACTGGGTTTGCTCCCAAAGTTTCTCTGGGGGCTGTAGTAGGCAGCTGCTGTATTTTAGCCCAAAGTTGGGAAGGTTTGATTTTGTTTCCAAGCATGAGCATTCTGTGGAAGTTGTGTTTGTGATGGATGTGGGGCCCTGCCTCCAAACCCTGAAATGGGAACACCTGAACGTTAACACTGTGGGTCTCCTTCAGCCCATGGGGCTCTGGGTTGGGATTTGTGCAGGAATTCCTGCTGGGAACTGTGCCATGATGCCCAACTTTCCCCTCTCCAGAAAAGGCGGGACGACCTCAAAGAAAGATGAGTACTTTGGGATCACGAACCTGGTGGAGCACCCGGCCCAGCTCAACCCCCCGGGTATGGCCCTGGCTTGGGGAGGTTTGGCTGTTCAAGCAGCCCCAACTCCTGTACACAGCACTGCAGGTGTCCCCCTGGCCCCTGTGTCCCCCTGGATCCTCCAGGGCACGTTCCTGACGTCTCATTTCCCTGCCAGTGGACAGTGACACGCCGGTGACCCTGGGTGTGTATTTAACCAAGAAAGAGCAGAAGAAGTTACGGCGCCAGACACGGCGAGAAGCCCAGAAGGAGCTGCAGGAGAAGGTCAGGCTGGGCCTGATGCCACCACCAGAGCCCAAAGGTGAGTGGCAGCCAGGCCCTAGCCAGGCATGGATGTGCTGGGATCGCTGATGGCAGCACAGCCTTGGTGGGATTGAAATCCACAAAATCCACACAGACAGTGGGTGTACGTGTGTGCAAGTGTTCTGGTGGATAAAGTGTCCTGTGGGAGCTCTCTCAGCACCTCTTCTTCCCTTGCAGTGAGGATTTCCAACCTGATGCGGGTGCTGGGCACGGAAGCTGTCCAGGACCCAACCAAGGTGGAGGCTCACGTCCGAGCACAGATGGCCAAGAGACAGAAGTAGGTGGCAACTTGTACTGGGACATTTTTGGATAGATTTAGTGCTGGTGTTTTATTTAGGACCAGTTGTTTCAGCGGTACCTGTTTGTTTCCAGGGCTCACGAGGAAGCAAACGCAGCAAGGAAGCTCACAGCAGAGCAGAGGAAAGCCAAGAAGGTGAAAAAGCTGAAGGAAGATGTTTCACAGGGAGTTCACATAGCTGTGTATAGGTGAGTGAGCCCGGGGAGTTGAGAGGGAACTCACAGGTGAGCTCTCAGGGCTGGGATAAAGTTCTGGTTTCCCACAATTACTTGATCATTTTTTTCATCTTGTCCTTAGGGTCCGAAACTTGAGCAATCCAGCAAAAAAATTCAAAATCGAGGCGAATGCTGGGCAGCTGTATCTCACAGGCGTGGTGGTCCTGCACAAAGATGTCAACGTGGTGGTGGTAGAAGGAGGTGAGGCCTTCCAGGCAGGCTTGGGTCACCACAGAGTTCTGGAGCTTGCCTCCAGCAGGAATTGCTGTGGAAATTGGTGACAGGGTTAGAGAAGGACAAGGAAGTGAGGAGGCAATTAGAAACTCCTTTAATTACATCGTTAAAGGGGTTAGCAATGACTGCAGAGTGCAGTAATCCAGTCAGAAAACTCGAATCATTCAGTGAGGAAGGGAACCTCTGCCAGCTGCAGGCTGAGATTTTCTGAGAACGTTGAGTCTTGATTCTTCCACAGGCCCAAAAGCACAGAAGAAATTCAAACGTCTTATGCTGCATCGAATAAAGTGGGACGAGCAGACGTCGAACACGAAGGGAGAGGGTGAGCGGTGCTGTGCTGGTGAGAGAGGGGGAGTCCTGCTCCACCTCGGGGCTAAACGGCCTTTATTGGCGGGGTTTTTCCAGATGACGATGAGTCTGACGAGGAGTCCATTAAGAAAACAAACAAATGCTCTCTGGTTTGGGAGGTGAGTCCTGGTGGTGGTTCGGGGCTGCGGTGGGATCCAGCTCTCCATCGCATTCCTGGAGCTGTAGGCTGCACAAACGCGTTTGGCCGCGTTCCCGCGGGCCCTGGAGCGCCGAGGGCGGGAATCGGGGCGGGAATCGGGGCGGCGCGTCACCCCGTGTCTCCCGCAGGGCACGGCGAAGGATCGCAGCTTCGGCGAGATGAAGTTCAAGCAGTGTCCCACGGAGAACATGGCGCGGGAGCACTTCAAGAAGCACAGCGCCGAGCACTACTGGGACCTGGCGCTCAGCGAGTCGGTGCTCGAGTCCACGGACTGACCGCCGCGCCCCGAGCCACGCAGCCCCCCTCACTCCCCTCAGCATCCCCATTAAAGACATATTTTTTAAAACAAATCGCCGTCGTGTGCTTTTCGGTAATGGGGGCAAAGGATGACAACGCCCCTGCCTTTGACTTCGTTGAGGGAAGGGACAGGGACGTGTGAGGGGACTGAGGGGCAGAAGCCACTTTCCCTCTTTTGTCAGGATGTAGCCCCAGCTGTGCTGAGGGCGGTCCGACCACGTTCAACCATGTTCGGGTTGGAGGTCGGGGAATTTATTCGAATCCCCATCCCCGGCTGTGTCCAAGGAACGACTGGATGTGGCGCTCAGTGGGCTGGGCTGGGTGACAGGGTGCGAATCGGTCACAGGGGGAATAATCTGAATTATTGCTACAAAATCAAATCTGTGCAGGGCAGTATTGAAGAAATATTTGGTTTATTCCCTGC
>JAOTQP010001865.1:0-11569 GCA_026413545.1 Cichladusa arquata
GTGCGTCATCGCAATGACGGAACAACCTGACGATGGATGATGTAATGGGGCGGCCATTTTGTGTGCTGGCAGGAGGCACCCTGTGGACACCCAGCTTTAGCAATCTTTTCAGCTGCCTGAACGCAATTCCAACACGCATCCCACGTGTTCAGCGCATTCCTCGTGTGGGGGCACAGGTGCTGAGGTCAGTGGAAGCGGGGGCGCACGAGAGCTGCGCGGTGGCCACCGGGCACAGGGGAACCGGCTCCATCCCGGAAACCGCCATCCATGTCTGGTATCACATGATCCCTAGGGGCCGCCATCTTTGTCCCAGATCACATGATTTCCTGGGAGCTACCGTCCTTGTCCTGTATCACGTGACATTCTAGCTGCCGCCGTGGTTTGAGAGATTTAGAGATTCTATGTAGACTGTATAAGGCCCCTAATTAGTACTGCACAGTAAACTAATTAATAATTAACAAGGTTAGTGTTAGGGCTTTTTACCCTCTCATGGGATACTTGATCCCATGACTTTTGCCATCCAGCTCCATCTGCGGGTGCCCAAAGTGGGCCACTGCCTTTCCAGCCTCCGTCTTTGTTGTAGTCTCTCTTCCCGTCCCCAGTTTGGCTCAATCCCCAGGGTGGTCCCGGGTCCGGCTTTCGCCCTAGGTCCAGGTTCTAGTCCAGGTCGGTCCCAGGGCTCGGGAGAGGCTCAGGGTGTCTTCTTGGGGCTGTTCCGGAGCTCCGGGCTCCATTTTGCTCCTGCTCGTGCGTGGAGTGGGCCACTTCCTATCCATCCACCATGTTGGTTGTAGTCATCTGTCTCGGCCCCTGGTGCCCATTCCCGGTTCTCCTCCCTCCCTAGGGCGGTCCTGGGTCTGGCTCTCACCCCGGTCCGGGTTCTGATCCGGCTCAGCCCCAGGGTTTTGGGCTCGGGAGAGGCTTGGGGTGTCTTCTTGGGGCCACTGCAGGGGCTCTGGGGTCTGGGTCCGGGTGCCATTTTGCTTCTATGGCTGCCCAGACAGAGCCACATTCTATCCGGCCACCATCTTGGTTGTAGTCTTCTGTCTTGGCCCCAGATGCCTGTTCCTGGTTCGGCTCCCTCCCCAGGGTGGTCCCGGGTCCAGTTGCCACCCTGGGTCCTGGTCTGGATTCCAGTTCGGGTCAGCCCTAGGGCTTTGGGGCTTGAGAGGCTCAGAGCATCTTCTTGGGGCCTCTCTGGGGACTCCGGGGTCCAGCTCCAGGCTCCATTTTGCTTCTACGGGTGCCCAGAGGAGGCTCACTTTCTTTTCCAGCTGCCATCTTGGTTGTAGTTCTTTCAGCTCAGGTGGCATCACCTCCCTTGCCGTCTTAGGACCTAACCAGCAACAGTTCCTGGTGGAGCAGTGGGTTACATCTCAGACCTATAACCCAAAGGTCTGCAGGTTTGAATCCAAGTGTGGCAGCTTGAGCTAAGGTAAAGCAAAGGTAAGTTGGTGGTTGTTGGGGGTGGGGTGGGGCTAGTGGAAGTTGCTGGGAGAAGGGCTTTGGGACCAGTGGGAGGAACTGGGAGTGAGACCTTGGGGCAACAGAGTGGGGCCAGAGGTTAGGGTGCGGCCTCCAAGGTTTGGGTTAAGCCCCCCATTAGGTTTGAGATATGGGTTAGGGTTAGGCATGTGGCTGCCCCAACCTGTTCTGGGGACAGCAGTGGGTGGGGAGTTTGACAGGTTTTGACAGATGTGGTACACCTGTCAAAGTGAAACACAGTCCTAAGGCGAGCTCAGGGAGGATGGAAAGCTCCTGAAGAGCAGAAGGGCAAAAGCTCACCTGATCTTGATTTTCAATACAAATACAGACTCTGAAAGCAGGGCCTCACATTCCTCCTGGCTTTTTGGGTTTTAAGCAGGAGGTGTCAGAAGAGTTACCACAGGGGAACTGGCTTGTGGTGTCCAAGCGTTCATAGTGATGTCACTTTTTGATCCTTCTATGTTGGCTCTTCCTATCGTTGTGAAGCAGAATTCATGAAGCATTGGATTGTTCAGCCACTAATAGGGAACATGAGCTGGGTTTAGACCGTCATGAGACAGGTTAGTTTTACTCTACCGATGATGTGTTGTTGTAACAGTAATCCCGCTCAGTATGAACTGCAGGTTCAGACCCCTGGTGCATGTGCTTGGCTGAGGAGCCACTGGCGCGAGGCTACCATCTGCGGGCTTATGCCTGAACGCCTCTAAGTCAGAATCCCACCTAGACGTAGCGATACCGCAGGGCCGCCGGAGCCTCGGTGGGCTCGTGATAGCTGGCCACCCGCCTGTCTGCGGGCGGGCCCAGTGCGGAGCGCCGCTCGTGGTCGGGACTGGAGGGATAGATGGATGCGACACCCCCTCTTCCCAGTCATGTACCGCATGATCATGGGGCACGTGGCACTAAATTATTCATAGATGACCTGATTCTGGGGCAGGGTATCGTATATAGCAGAGCAGCTCACTTGCTGCGATCTATTGAGAATCAGCCCTTGACACAAGCTTTTGTCACTTGAATGGCCAGCCGGCCCACTGCTCCAGCGCATGAGTGCGGTGCTTCCTCGTCCTTGTCCTCGTCCTCCTCCTCCAAGGCAATCCGTCTGCTGCTGTCTCTGGGCGGGGGGTTAGACCTGGTGCCTCTTGGCCCAGGCAGGGCAGGGCAGCTGCGTGTTGTGCTTCATGTGCTGCATCTGCAGGCATCATGCTTGGCGCTTGGGAGGCCAAGAGAGGTGTGTGTGGTGTCCCGTCCCGTGCCTTCCTGTCCTGGCAGGTGCTGGGTAGACCTCCTCAACCGGACTTGGCTGCATGGTGAAAGTGGGTAGACCTGTTGCCCTTGGCGGGCTTTAGTCTCTGGTGGCTGATGGGTGGGTTTTCTGTAGGATTTCTCTCAGACCCAAGCTGCCACCAGTTGGAACCCTGGCTGCTGTTGGAGTGCCATACGCCTCCTCCAAACTGATCTGAGGAAACTGGGGGGTTGAGTTTTGTTTCCTGTGGAAATGGGCCACTGTTTGTGTCCAAGGGCCTGTGTCCAGGAGTAGACTCCTAAGATTCTGAATGGTGCAGCATTTCTCCCTGACGCAAGCTGCCGCCACCTAGAAGCCTGGCTGCCTTTGGAGTGCCAAATGCCTCCTCCAAACTAACATCAAGAAATTGGGGGAGTGAGTTTTATTTCCCATGGAAAAGAGCCCCCCTAAGGTCCCTGCTGCATCAGCTTCTTCTTTTCCCTATTGGCTGAATTAATTGGAAGGGAATCGCCTACTCTATGCCCCGCTTTAATATGCACCTTCCTTTTGTTATATTAAAGACAGAAAAATAAACTCTTCCTAATTCTATTAAGTCTCTCTTCTCTTGCTGTAGTTTAACAAACTTAACACAGCCTTTGCTGAGCAAAAGTTTGTGTTGATTAGTAACAGTTTCTAGAACTGAGTTTCTTCTATTACTTCACCAACTATAAAATTCCTAGCCTTGTATTCTAGCAAATTTACGTGGTCTGTTTGTAAAGACACATTCATCTGACTCCTTTCTCTCCCACATATTCGTGGTGGTGACGTGGCTCCCACTGGCACCGCAGTCTGCACACGACACCCGCACACACGCCTGCCCCCATTCTCACATACCTACACGTACCCTACACAACTCAGCACACAACCTTACACACACACACACACATACACACGCTTTTCTCTACTGCCTTGGATTGTCTTGCTCAACCATCCTGCACCTGACTACCTTACCTGTTTGTCCAGGTCTGGCCTTGCATTTTCTTCTCCTTCGAGCACTTGCAAAGAAGAGGATGCAACTAAGAAGGGGAAGATCAGGGAAATCTTTCTGTGCTGGCATTGTAGATTGGAGAGCAGGGACATCTGCAATTTGGCTCTGCACTCCGGGGTTTCGAGCTCGGCTGGGAGCATTTCCCTCTCTTGCAAGTCGACAGTGTCACCATGTGGTTGTTTTGATGAGCACTGACAATGCCCGGGTAAAAGCCAGGCGCTTTCCTGGCCCGGCACCGTTCGTGTGGGGAGCAGTGCCGGAAAGAGCTCTGCTGTGGATCCTAGCTCTTGGAGACAGACAGAATGTGCTCCTTCATGTAGCAGGGAGGAAGAGGAATAATTTCATTGTTGGCTGAGCAGTTTATAAGCTGAAAAATAAGGTAAATGCAGCAGGGCCTCTTCCTTGCATACAATATTCTGTGTAATCAGCTGCTCAACGTGTAAGTCACAGGCAATGAACTGCATTCACCTCCCTCTCAAGCTCTCAAGTCCATCGTTACAAGAAAGCGTTTCCATCTGCGGTTCAGACTGAGAGATGTACCAGGACAGAAGGCATTTACTGCCCTACCTTCTTCCCTGTGAAAGCTGATAGCCAGAGCTCAGTCAATTTCACACACCTTCCCTATAGCTGAGTCCAGGCAGCTAGAGATCACACAGATGGAAGTGCCAGGACTAAAGACATCTTTAATGTACCCCCTTCACTTAGCAGCATTTACATTGAGCACAATACACTGTGGCTCTGTAGCTTCTTTTCCAGCTAGACCTGCTGTCACTTTCTTCTTCTTCACCCTCACATCTTTGTTGCAAATGTTTAGCAGCTGCGCCTGTGGATAAACGCTATAGAAGTAAAAGCCAGTACAGAGCTGCACCTTCCCCTTACCCCACGTAGGCCACATCAAACTGACTTCTGCACTTTGTCTAGCCCTTTTCTGCTGGATCTGTTATTGTGTTGTTTGGATATTAGAGCTTGAAGTTTAGCGCATTTGTTGTCACAGAGATCAGGAAGAGGAATAGGCAGCAGCACAAGGAGTTCCCATTCAACAGTCTTCTTACGAACGCCACGGAAAGGCCAGTGGCAACCACGCTTGTCTTTTGGCCAGTACGCTGAGCACACTAGCCCGGTGCTCTGCCGCTTTGTTCCTCACCTTTTGTACGTTGTCGCTTTTTCATTCTCCTGGAGGCAAATCATCGCCTACCAAGGATGGTACTTAGAGCTTGAGAGAAAGTGCATGTCTCCAGGGAGGTGAATGCAGTTCATTGCCTGCAAGTTACACGTTGAGCAACTGATCACATAGAAAACATTCTAAAAGGAAGAAGCTGTGCTCAATTGCCTTATTTTGCAGCTTAAAACTGCTCAGCCAGCAATGAAATGATTCTCTTTCCTTCCCTGCTACATGCAGGAGTCCATTCTGTCTGTCTTCAAGAGCCAGGATCCCCAGTGGAGCTCTTGCCTGCACTCTCCCCACACGAGTGGAACCGGGCCAGGAAAGTGCCTGGCTTTTACCTGGGCATTGTCAGTGCTCATCAAAACAACCACATGGTGACACTGTCGACTTGCAAGAGAAGGAAATGCTCCCAGCCGAGCTCGAAACCCTGGAGTGCAGAGCCAAGCCGCAAAATGTCCCTGCTCTCCAATCTACATTGCCAGCACAGAAGGATTTCCCCAGTCTTCCCTTCTAGCTGCACACTCTTCTCTAAACCACACTCAGAGGGAACCACTTACTCCTTTACCATACCAAAGCTTTTCATCCTCCCAGAGTCTGTTAACAAACTTTAAAAAATTTGTTAAAAACAAAACACAAAGAAATGCCAGCTGTGAAAGATCTTGCTGTCTACAGTAGCAAATGCAACCATCAAATCACATGTACACAACCTGCTATGGGCACTTTTCTTTCTCAGCCTTAAGTATAGTCCTAAAGCTTTCAGTTTGGCAGAGTCAGGATTCAAATGGAATGGCAGCAGGGACTGCTCACACATGAAAGCTTTATTTTTCACCTTACGTTATCAGGACAGAACTGAAGCCCACCAATGGCATTCAGCTTTGCTGCTTCTCAGCGAGTATACTATATAGAGCTACTGTGTTTTGTACACTGTTTTTCCTCAGCTTTAGGTACACTCATATCCTATTTGTTTCACAGAGTCCACACTCTTCTTGTAGCTCTCGCTCAGCGAAATGTGGCAGAAGAGAAGCACTTGATGTTTTAGTTGTTTGACTTTAGTCGTCCAAAACTTTCAAAAACCACCACAATCTGGGTGACGAGGGGACATGCAGGATATATTTGTGGCCAGGCACATTTTTCTGTGAGAGATGTCTCTCTGGAGCTTTAGTCCTTGCGAAGCTATAATGTGCATGGTGGTTTTTTAAGCTGAGAAGAACCGTGCAAAGAGAGCTGTGATCTGGCGGGTCTTTATATTTATGAAAGAAAGATGACTGCACCTTAAATGTGGTGCAAATAAAAATTTCCACAAGTTTTAGGGGCAAGCTCTGGGCAAGCTTCGGCAGAAGCAATACTTGGGAGCGCTTCGCTGCTGGCAGAGTATTCTGTTCAAGAAGTAGGCTTCGGCAGAGTATAGTGTTCAAGAAGTAGCTGTGGATTCGCCTCCGGGAGAATCAACAGCAACAAGTTACAAAGTTACGAAAGGCATAGGAAAAAGCCGCAGAACATGGTCTGGTGGGCACAGCGTGTAGGCAGAAAGACAAGCATGGGCTCCGGACTGACGTTGGCAGTCGTAAGGAGGCAGTACAATGAGAGCCATTTGTGCTGCTATGTATTCTCCTTCCTGCACTCTGTGAAAAAATTGCACTTATTTACGCACTGAGAACCAGAAAACACGATAGATGCGACAGAGAAGGGCGGAAACAAAGTGCAGTTAGTGAGTTTGATGCAGCTGGTGTGCAGCAAGCAAAGGGTGCAGCCCTGTACTTGCTTTTACATCTAGAGATTTTTCCTATGAGAGGAATTGCTGAAGGTTGGCAACAGAGCTGCTAGAGTGGTAAATATGACAGCATGTCTATCCTAGAAGGAAGGTACAGTGACACATGCTGTTGTGCGCAGTATCAAGGCTGCTTGGATAAAGAGTACTTTAAGAATGCCTCTTGTTTTGGCACATCCTTCTGGGTAATCTATGGACTGAATGATGATAGACTCTGCAACATTAAGAGTTTAAAAAAGATCTTATCTCCGAGCTGGGTAATGAAGTCCAGTGGACAGCGCTTTACTTCTTCAATCAGCAAGAGCAATCTCAGTTGACTCTGATTGTGAACAAGCTGCTGCAGGACTTTTGCAACTGGATACACTACGCTCTGCACAATCCGGTGCTTTGTGACCTCGTTCTTAGCTATTTGTAACCTGTTGTGCTTATGTTCTCCCAGAGGTGAATCATCCTCCAGTTCATGCACAGAACACTCTGCCCGCAGCGGAGCTCCCCAAAACATTGCTTCTGCTAAAATACTCGAGTCGTGCACGTTCCTTCTAAATATCCCACAGAGAGAGTTACACCTAAACATCAGGCTTACCCCAAGCTTGCCTCTGAAACTGGAATTAGCACCCACATTAAAGGGGCTGCTATTCTTAACCTGCAAGTGTCACCAGATGGCCGCGCTCTTTGCACAGTTTGTCTCAGCTTCTGGTATCACTGCGCAAATTACAGCTTCGCAAGGACTAAAGTTCAGGAGAGACGTTTCGCACAAAAAAATGTGCCTGCACAAAGACATGTTCTTCATGTCCCCTTCTCATCACCCAAATTGTGGTGATGTGTTTAAATGTCTTGAACATCGAATGAATAATTTGGGAAGTGCTTCTCTCCCGCCACACTGCGCTGAGCGAGAGCTAATAGACAGTTTAGACTGAGGAAAAAAATATGATATGAGAGTACCTAAAAGCTAAGGGAAAACTGTGCACAACAGACAGTGGTTGTGAGTAGTATACACACTGAAAAGTGGCAAAGCAGAATGCTATTGCTGTGCTTCAGTTCTGTATGGATCACATAAGGTGAAGAATGAAGCCACAGAGCATTGGGCTTGTTTAAGCAGTGTATGGAAGCGCGAAAGTCCCGCAACAGCCTGGTCACAATCCGAGTAAGCTGAGAAGGCTCTGGTTGGTGCCGGCCGCTCCTACCCAGCACGGCACTCCTCCAAGGTGTTTGCCCATTCATCCTGGGAAGAAGACGTAAAGGATGCTAAACCCGGAGGTCAGCTGTCTGTGGGAGCAGCTTCCACCCCTGGTAGCCTCAGAGAGGCAGCATGCTACTACAAAACAAAAAGCCCACTGTGAAAATATGCAAAAGTCTTCAAACTTCTTACCAGTGCTTACTTGGAGTTTGTTGGTGGAGCAAATTATTTTTAGGTAAATTGGTATTACTGGTACTACTTTTAAATTAGGTTCCTCAGCTTCAGAAGGGTAGGGATGGTGGTCATCAACCCCTCAGGAATGCTGGAAGCAGTAAGACTGCTTAGTCATTTCAAGGCGGCCAGAAAATGGGTGTAGCAGTGGAGTGGACACTCTGTGATTAGGTAGCCTTAGGTAATGTAATGGCTGGTACTTCCAAACAGAGCAGGATTTCTCCCAGAACCAAGCTGTTACCAGCTTGAAACCTGGCTGCCTTTGGGCACACTGGGATACACTGGGGCACACCTGGGACACCATGGGGCACACCATGGGCACATTGGGGCACACCATGGGCACATTGGGGCACACCTGGGACACCTTGGGGCACACCATGGGCACACTGGGGCTCACCTGGGGCACACCTGAGACACCATGGGGCACACCTGGGACACACCATGGGCACACTGGGGCTCACCTGGGGCACACCTGTTCCCCACTTGATGAAGGTGTGCTCCCCCAGGTCCTGCAGCCGTTCCTGCTGCACTGGCTCAAGGCAGCTGTGGAGAAGCAGATGCCCAAGTGTCACGATCCGTTCAACCCAAGCGGGAGTCGTGATGGTTTGTTCGACCCCGGGGTGCAAAGGACAAAAGCAAGAGACTCAGGTTTTATTCAACAGAAAGCAGTAATGCAGTTTATTGTGTGTAAACAATTCAGTTGTGCGATAGAAGAGAGAGAGAGAGAGAAAGTGGTAAAGGAAATTAAGTAAAAGAGGAGAGAGAGAGAGAGAGAGAGAGAGAGAGAGAAAGGATGGGGATATAGCTACCAACAGATGCGACACATTCTCGTGGTTGTCTGACGATAGACATGTCTTCAATCCGTTTGGATTAAAAAGAGATCTCAGAGTCTCTTTAAGAAAGTCACTTTTTATAGTCCTTTTCCAAAGCGAGTGGCCTCTGGCCAAAAGGTGGGAAGATTTATGGACTATTGTGTGCAAAGATCAACGAACAGATGCAGGAACAGGGCGCTATAACCAGTAACCTGCTCGAGAGCAGCGTACCGTGGCAAGCACCAGGCACAGCTACAAACAGTCCTTGGCAAGCATCCACCTCTGCCAGGCCAGAACTCAGGTCCAGAAGGAGGGGTGGGGTCCTTGAGGTCTCAGTCTCTGATGATGGTCATGAGGCGATCAGAGAGACTTCGGACCGGCTCTTACACCAAGAAGTACAAATGTGCTCGGGTGCCATCTGTCCAAGCACCAGAGGTTCCTCTATGACAGCATCATGGGCCAGGTGAGGGCAGCACACCTGGGCACACCTGCATGCACCTGGGAGCCTGGATTTCTCAAAATTCTCATTAAATTTTACCTAAAATGAATTAAATTCTACTGAAATCTACCTCAAAGTTTACCTGTTCAAGGTCTCTGATGACATCATGGGCCTGGCCAGGTGAGGGTGGCACACCAGGCACACCTGGGATACCAAAACTCCCCCAGAATCCCCAGAATCCCCAAATTCCCAAAATTCCTGGAGGATTGTACCTGAATTCCATTAAATTCTACCCAAACCCACTAAAAATTTACCTGTTCAAGGTCTCTGATGATGTTATGGGCCAGGCCAGGTGGGGGCGGCACACCTGGCAAACCTGGGATAACAAAACTCACTTGGGATGCCAAAAATGCCCCAAATTCTTTCCCAAATCCCTTGAAAACTCCAACTTTTCTCTCAAATTTCCCCAAAATCCCCCAGAATTTTTCTGCTTGACCCCTACGTGAGCCCAGCTGAGCTCAGGTTTCCTCAGGTGAGCTCAGGTGATATCAATGTCCCCTCCCTCCCACTCTGGACTCCCCAAATCCCCAAATTTCCCTCCCAAATATTTTCCCAAATCCTAAAATCTCCCCTTTAAATCCCCAGTTTTTTCCCTGAAATCAATTCCTGATCCTCAGGTGAGCCCAGGTGAGGCCAGGTGACCCCAGCTGACCTCAGTGTCCCCTCTTTAGAGCCAAGATCACCCAAAAGCACCTGGACCTCCTGAACCTCCAAACGTTTGCCTTAAACAGCACCCAAATCCCCAAATTTCACCCCCAAATTTCTCTGGTGAGCTCAGGTGAGCCCCAGGTGACTTCTCCACACCCTGTTTAGCACAAAGGCCACCCTGGACCCCCAAATTTCCCAATTTTCTACTCCAACCCTCCCCCCCCCATCTTCCCAGTTCCCTGAAAGCCCCCCAATTTCCTCCCCAAAAACCCTCAGGTTGCTCAGGTGAGCCTAGGTGAGCTCGGATGACCCCTAGGTGACCTCTCTGTCCCCTCCCCCAGCACCAAGGCCACGCTGGACCCCAAATTTCTTGCTGAAACAGCCCAAAATTCCCAAGTTTCCCCCAAATTTGCCCTTGGACTCCCCAAATTTTTCAGGTGACCTCAGGTAACCGCCAGGTGAGCCCCAGGTGACTTTTCCATCTCTTTTTTAGCACTGAGGCCATCTTGGACCTCCAAATTTCACCCTTATATCCCCAAATTTCCCTTTCAAATCCCTCCCAAATTTGCAAAAATTTTTCAGGTGAGCCCAGATGAGCCCCAGGCAACCCCCAAGTGAGCCCAGATGAATTTTCTGTCCCTTCTTTAGTGTCAAGGCTGTACTGGACCCCCAAATAGCCCAAATTTTTCCCTTAACCCCCCCACCAAACCCCCTGAAATCCCCCAGACTTTCACCCTGAAAACCCTCAAGTGGCTCAGGTGAGCCCAGGTGATCTCTCTCCCCTTACCCAGCACCAAGGGCACCCTGGACGCACAAATTTATCTTTTATATGCTACAAAATCTCCTTAAATCCCAAAATTTTCCTTCAGATTTCTTTGAAATACCCCAGAATTTTTCAGATGGACTCAAGTGACCCTCAGGTGAGTCCAGGTGAACCCCAGGAAACCCCCAAGCAACTTTTCTGTCACTTCTTAGCACTGAGGCCACCCTAGAACCCCAAATTTCCCCCTTAAATTCCCAAGTTCCCTTCCAAATCCTTCCCAAATTCCCCCAAATATCTCAAGTGAGCTCAGGTGTGACCTCTCTATCACCTCCCACAGCACCACGGCCACCCTGGACCCCCGAATTTCCACCTTAAATCCCCAGATTGCCATTTCAAATCTCTCCCAAATTCCCCCAAATTTCTCAGGTGAGTCCAGGTGAGCCCTAGGTGATTTCTCCATCCCGTTTTTAGCAATGAGGCCACTCTGGATTACTAAAATTTCTGTTCAAATCCCTCCCAGATTTCTCAGATAGGCTCAGGTGACTCTCAGGTGGCTCAGGTGACCCCAGGTGAGCCCCAGGTGACCTCTCTGTCCTGTACCCCAGCCCTAAGGGCACCTTGGACCCCAAAATTTTTTTTTTAAATGCTCCAAAATCCCCTTAAACCCCTGAATTTTTTGTCCTGGTTTGAAGGACAGGTGTCTGCCAATAAAGGCAGAAGTTTCTCTTTGAAATGGAGAATGTAAACCCCCTCC
>JAOTQP010001866.1:0-11505 GCA_026413545.1 Cichladusa arquata
CTTTGGGGCCTGTGCAATGGCCCTGTGCCAGCCCTGCTCCATGGCCATTCCCTGCTGGGATGTGCTGTCCATGGGGAGCAGAGCAGCTGCCCAGGTACTTCTAGCAGTCAGTCAGGGCTCCTTGAGGTGGATGGGGCTTTGCCTCTCTCATTTTAACCAGAAAATGGAAAAGACAGGCTGAGCTGCAGCTCTGGAAGTGCAGCATTTTACAGCTGCCATCCTGGAGTCCCTGTCTGGGTGAGGATAGAGGCAGAGGCAGGGCTTGCTCTGAGGTCCAGCAGCACTAGAGGGTCCATCCATGTCCCTTTGCTCAGGCTGTGCTTTCCCAGCACTCATTTAGGGAAGCTGTAGGCCCGTACACCACAGGTCCCTCCAGTGCCCGGGGAGTATCAGGGCTGCAGGAGAAGCCCTGGCCGGGCTGGTGGCTCTGACATGCTGGTTATGGAGACTCAGCCCTGCCTGCACCCTGACTCCCCTGGCCCTCTGCAGAGCTCAGGAAAGCCGTGTCCCAGCTGGGTACAGTCACCGTGGGCGATCAGGCAGAGGACAGCGAGCCCAGGACATCAGCTGGGATGGTGGCTGTGCCTTTCCCCTCAGGCCTTGGCTGTTGCTCTGACAGCACAGGCCGCATCAGCTTTCTCCTCAGCTTGGGCCTTGTCACCTGACACTGAAGGACAGATTGGTTCCTTCAGGGATCCTTGGCAGGAAGCCGACAGCATTATTCCTGGTGAGGGGAGCAGGGGGTGCCGGTCCCACGGCCCAGCAGGCTGCTGTCAGTCACAGGGAGCTGCCGGGCAGCAGCTGAGCAGGGCCCCTGCTCCAGGCACCCAGTGCCAGGGGATGGCAGCCTGGAGCCATCGAGGGCCCAGCTCTGGGCTCCCTCCACTGCACACCAGAAACGAGATCTTGCTTTCTATGGGTTAGCCTTAGTCAGTAGAGGATCACAGTTACATGACCTATGTTCAGAGAATGCTTTATAAGTTCAAAAATTGCTTGGAGAAATTAATCAGTTAAAATTCCACCATGAGCTGTTAAGTGTTCAGACACTTCATTCTGCTCAGGGACTCCATAAATACAAATTACTGGAGGTAGGAGAGTTCTGTAGAAGTGCTATTCTATGCTGATGATCCTTCCTGAGCATCACTTTCAAAGACAGGAAGCTGCGCTACATGAACCTTTGATCTCACAAGGACAGCTTATTTTGGGTTATGACAGCGTTTCCTGCAGGACTTAATACCATGCTTCTTCATTATTTCCTTTTCCTTCTCCTTCCTTCCTGCTCTTATAGTTACTTGCTGCTTGAATTACCTTTTCCTTTCTGCCAGGTTGCCCACCCGACTCACCTGCTCTGTAATAAGAGCTCCTCATCTGCTTTGGCAGGGGGTAGAAAGGGCATCCCGAGCGTCACCTCCTTGGACAGGATCCATTGCTCAGACCTCTTCCGCTCTGTGGAGACAGGAGGAGTGTGAATCACGGCGCACGAGTGGCGTGCACTTGAAACTGTCCTTCCTCTAATCCCAGATTATGGGATTGATTTGCCTCTCATGTTCAGTTATTCAGTTTATTTGCCTCTCATGCTGAGTTTAAACTCACTCCAAGACTTTCAAGAATATCACTCTGTGGGAACCTCCTTGGAAACAAATTTATAATTAAAGTTCCCCCTAGGACAGGTGCATTCACTTTCTTTGACATGTAATGGAGTTAAATCACAACTGCATTAAGATCTACAGAAGTTAATTTCTAACTAGAGCAGAAGGGACAGCAAGGCCATCACAGCCCCTCTACAGCCAGCCTGTAACATTCAGCTTATCTTCACAGGTGCTCACACTTGGACACAGAAATTTTTGGTCACATTTGCTATAGTAAAGAATGGGTGGCCTATTCTTTACCTGCAGCTTTAAAATCATACCAGTTATGGTCCTCAGGAGTTCTTCCTCATAAATAATTTATTGATTACAGCAATTGCCTCAGCCTATTTCTTCAGCCACATTTATCAGAAATATTAGTTCAATGGCAAATTTCCTAAACAGATGTCACATCAAAATTATGGACTGAGCATGTTTTGCTCGTAACACTGAGCATGTTTCAACACTGAAAATATGAACCTTAATGGAGCAACACTGAATTGAAAACCAACCTTTTAATATGGAAAATGTGCTCTTACCCTCTCCAGTCATATCCAAGCAGAAGTATGGGGGTGAGCAGTGCTGTTACAGAGCAGTGCTCTGACATTTCTTCTTGCCCTCTGCTAACATTCCTGGAAGCTCTCATTTTACACAGAGGGCAGCAGGAAAGCTGCTGCAGCAGGGGCTGAGCATTCCCTGTCAGACTGTCCATGATAGGCTGTGGAGAAAACTGACCTGTCTATGCAGACCATACCTTAATGACAGCAGGGCCAGCAGCAGCACTTGCATGCCAAAAACCCTGCAAGGATTTAAGTTCTTTTTTTTTGGCAGTGGGGGAAATAATGAGCAAGTCATTCAGACCCCTTCCTACACCATCACTATTTCTAGAAGAGTAGTAAGCACAGTTCTAATCTACATGTTTTTTGTATCTGCCCCTGTCAGTATCTGTCTTTGCTGTTTTGTGGTGATGGTGATGTGCTTTTTACCTCAAAAGTGCTATATGCTAATACCCTTGATTCTAGAATTCAGATGTTGCCATTTATTTTGGAGGGAGAGTATTCCACTATGTATGAATTAGAGAGTCTGTCAAGAAAAAACATTAGACCAGAAATTGATATTCTAGCATCTAGCCATAAAAGTTTTTAAGGCAGAATCAAGGCACTGAACAAAATACGTTTTTTTTCCTTTTCCTAGAATATAGGGACACTGATACTAAATACTAATTTCCCAATAGAAGTGAGTTTAAGCAATCAATACTGAAACCATATCCTTTTTTTGAAAGATTACTGCAAATCCTAGCTGATAACTAAGGGGAGGACTTGGCAATGACTGTCATTCAGTATTCTGGACATAATGCCAAACAGATTAGCAGACAAAGGGAAAATAAAAGAGATGCAGGTGGTGTCTCAGTATCCTAAAGATAAAGAGCCTGCAGAAATAAAAGCAGGAAAAGAAATCAGAACAATTTCTCCTCCTGCTGCCTATAGTCTCCAAAATGTGATACTGCCATGAGGTCTCCATTTGGGTTGGAAAAGACCTCTGAAATCAATATGTTTAACCATTACTCCAGCATTGCCAAGTCTACCACTAAACCATGCCCCCACACATCTTTTAAATCTCTCCAGATATGAGGAGTCCACCACTGCTCTGGGCAGCCTGTTCCAGGGCTTGACAGCCCTTTCAAAGAAGATATTTTCCCAATATCCAGTCTAAACCTCCCTTGGCACAGCCTGAGGCTGTTCCCTCTCTTCCTGTCCCTGTTCCTGGAGCAGAGCCCAACCCCTCGGCTGTCCCCTCCTGTCAGGGAGCTGTGCAGAGCCACAAGGGCCCCCCTGAGCCTCCTTTTCTCAGGCTGAGCCCCTTTCCCAGCTCCCTCAGCTGCTCCTCGTGCTCCAGACTTTTCCCCAGTTCCATTCCCTTCCCTGGACATGCTCCGGCCCCTCAATGTCATTCATGTCATGTGGGGTCCAAAACTGACCCCAGGACTGGAGGTACAGCTCAGAGATTTTTGCAAGATATCTGAGTGTCCTTATGACCAGGAGTTTTAAATCCACAGAAGGAAATTTTTGAGGGGCAAAGGATCTTTTTCGAACACTTCAACTCCACCCCCCGCCCCTCCATGTATTTTTTACAATTTATAGGAATTTTCAGTGTAGTCCAGTCTACCCCATAGCTTACAAAAGGGTTTTTTCAGCCAATTTATTCACGGCGTCTCCTCAATCTCTTTTCATCTGGAAACTTGGCTCTTACTTCACTAACTTGAGTATACTTTCTCTTCTATTCCTCTCATTCAAAAAAAGCCAAGAAATCTGCAGTCTTATCGGAGCATTAAAGGAGTTAAAATTGCACACAAAAAGTAAAGAAAGCCAGGCCAAGCCATGTTAAAAACGTGCCAAGACTTTCAGGCCACACGGGCCCTGTAGGAAAGACTAAAATAAAAATGCAGAGCCCAGCAAGTAAATGCGTAAGGGAGCTCAGCTGGAACAGAGCCTGCATTTCCCCCAAGCTGCTTGGGCAGCTGCGGGGGCTTCACCTCCCCACGGCTCCTCCGAGACAGCGGCAGAGCCCCAGCTGAGCTGTGGCCATGCTAGAAGAGAAACTAAAATCTTAGCAAAAGTTTCCCTTTCCCCTAGCCATCAAGACCCCTAGTTAAAAATAAGAAAAACCTCAGTAGCTCCCCTCCCTGCCCAGCCAAGTTGCATGAAAAAGAGGGCTGGGCTGGCTGACCTTACCGCTTCAAAAGCTGAAAGTCAAAAAAAAAAAAAAAGTTTTCACTTTTACCAATGTAATTCATAAAAGCAAAGTGACTTTTCAATTAGCTTCCCCAGCTGTCAATTATTAAATCAGCTCTCTGATTAGTCCCAAAAACTCACAAAAAAAGTTCTCATAAAAAAAAAAAACAACCTGTGTGTATGTGTGTCTATACTCTGTCTATACTCTTCCTTCTAAGTAAGTTTCATGCAAAACCAGCACAACAGGTTACAAGGCTGCTGCTCCAAGCAGCAGAATAGAGAGTGAGGTTTCCATGGGGTCACAAACTCAAGAGTTTTGATAGTACTCAACATTCACCCTTCACCTGTGTTCATGAGTTCCCCTCTTCTCCTCAGAGCTCCCCAGCTCACACTCACTGAGCACAAGGGAGGGGAAATCACGTTGTAGGGACTTACAGAAAGTGGGATAGCATCTGTTTTCAGCATGCTTGGATGTCATCACACCAGCACTTTGCCCACCCCTTATGCCTGTGCAGGACCATCTTTATCCTGTGATTTCTCTTTCTGCCTTTTCTGAGTTATCTCAGACCTTGCAAGGAAGCCTATAGGCTGAGCTCATAGCTCAGCAAAAGGTGGAGGATGAGTTGAATGCCAAGAAGAGACAGAAAACCTGCAGAACCAGTTGAGCAAGTCTCTGGTCAAAGAATTACAATTGCAAGTTGCCTGTCTGAAGGTGCTGGTGAAGAGCAAGCCAGGGCTCTTCACCCTCCAGAAGGAGGTGGACTTCCCTAAAGCTGATGTCACTTCACTCCCTGGAGAAGGACTCAGTAAAGCCAACCACCTGCCCTCTCCACTGCACCTAAGCTCTGCCTGATTGTAAAGAGAATTCTTTTATCAGAGATGAGACACCATGGTAATTATATTTCATTCTGCAACAGAATTGTTTAAGTTACAAGAGAAAATTAGCAATCATCCTGAAGAAAATGAAATGGAGAATGTTTTAATAATTTCACTGATGGGGGGGAATGAAATGAAGTTTTCCAAGGAGGAGGCACATAGTAAAGAGCCCTGGTGTTTTACCCAGAGAGCAGCTTGTTGTGTGAGAAATTTGGAGTCATTGGAGGGGGAGAACACGTCTCTATCGCCATTCCAAAATATGCTAAAATTTCCAGGAAGTGTGGGATGCAGTGGGCTTCCAACAATGCATGAGAAACAGCTAGTGCCCTGTTGGGTTTCTCCTGTGTTATTGTTACTTACAGTAAAATTTAAGGATTGAGACCAAGAAAAAAATGATTGTTGCTGCCCTCAAAAAGTGCGTTGAGGGAGGGGTGCTGAATTCATTTGTCCAGTAAAGCCATCAGCTTTGCTGCACTGTAGCTCTCTTGGTTTCTCCATAATACCTCTTAATGCCATGGGATTATATTACTCACCTGTCAGTCCTCTGATATACTAATTACTTCTCAAGTAGGAGCTTTCACTGTGTTTGCAAGCTTCACAAGTTCATCTATGAGTCCCCCATGATTTCTGGATATCTGCATTTGGGGACTGCGAAGGAAAGAAATCTGCCATGAGACTACTAACCTGATGATAAGGGTCTGAAATCAGCTTCAACATGGGAAGAATACTTAAGCTGAGAAATGACAGAGGAATAGCTGCAAATGTAGGAATTTTACAAGGAAGAAGGAGAATGTGATCAGAATTATGGAGGTAATGTAGGAAGGACAGTGTGCATCATGGGAGCATAGTAATGGGAGAGTATGAGTCTGTGTAGGAAGAATACACAGGGGAAATGAGAAGGGTTTATGCTTTATGTCAAAGTGCTCCTTTCTTGTGCAATGCTCCAACTGTAGGGCTGCACACATCCTGTCAGAGACGGGAGGAAAATAAGGGATGTTGTGGTAGGGTCTGTTATGGACCACCTGAACAAGACAAAGTAGAGAAGGGATTTCTACAACTAGGAGAAACTCAAGTCTCCTCTGCCTTAGGGAGCTTTTCAGCCATGTGGACATCTGTGATGAGGGCAACAGCACCAGGCAAGCTCTGCCAGAAATTCTTAGGCAGTGCTGATGTTAATGTCCCAATGTAAATACTGGACAGGCAACACTGAGTATTGGAAGCAGGGATGAACTTGTGATAAATATGATCCCAGATAGCACCTCAGGCTGCAGCAAACACATGATGACTGGATGAAGGATCCAGTGGAAAGCTGGGGAGATAAGCAACAGAATTAGCACTCTAGACTTTGTAAGATTGGAATTAATTGCATGCAAGGAACTACTAGCTAGCACACACTTTGCAGCAGCTGCGATAGAGAAGAGACTGCTCAGGAGAGATGTGCTTTATAAACACAATCATACTGAATTTAGGGGCCTATTTTAACCCTTCATAGGATGGTACATTACATGTATTGTCATAAATCCATTCTCAAACAGCTTTATTTTCAGCTATGTCCACAGCTGTATTCAAAACAGATAAGTCAACTCTCCTTTTCTTTCACATTTTAATTAGTGATTTCTACAAGCACTCACTAGCAATGAGTACTAGAACCCAAAATAATATCTGCCCATACTGTATGGAGCAGTTTTAGTCTCCTATGGATGTTACATGAGTTGCTTGAGCAGTGTGGTAGCCCCCTCTTATTAGCAGTTGATATTTCTGTCCTGAAAGGACAGCTGCTGAGAAATGAGGAGATACTTGGTGAAGAGCCTGAAGCAGGAAACTTGAGGAACCTGAATTCCCTGAACAGCATGAGCATGGAGAAATTTTAACACAGAACTTCAGTGCAGGACATGGCAGGAGCTATAAGGAATTCAGCTTCCCAGTTTTCACCTCTTCTGAGTGCAGTCTGTTAAGTAAGAGTCTGCTATTCAACCAAAAAAGGCAAACAAGGCTATGGTCAGTATACATTCCTCAGAACTGAATGACTCATCTTTCTCCAAGGATGTGTGAATAGCAGCTGAACATACAGAGAAATTTTGCAGGAGGTCCCAATTCCTAGACAAAGAATTATTTTGTGGAGGGTGCATTATTAATCAGAAATTAAATGCTCTCTACATTACTGCATTGCACTAACAAAAATTCAAAATATCCACACCAGTTCTCTGGTAATGGGCAGCTCTTCTTCCTAATGCATATGAAAAATTAGCCTTTTGAGATATTCCACTGTCCTCATAACACATTTAGTGAGCTCAGGGGTGAGTTCTGGGTTTGGCTTCCAATCTGGGGTCCTAAATGTGCCAGAGGAGTCTTGGAAGGGGCTCCTACAGCACAGGAGATCATCTGATGCTGCATAGTGCACTGGATCACAGGCACTGTTTTTCTAACCACTTCACTGTGATATTCCTTGACCTATTTTAATGATTGAAATGCAGATGACAGGAGAAAAATGTCTTTAGATATAGAGGATCTGAAAAAGTCTAAATTATTAAGATCAAGTGTGGATGTGGCACTTGGGGACAAGGTTCAGGGGTGGACGTGGCAGTCCTGGCATGACAGTTGGACTGGTCTTTTCCAGCCTGAAAAAATTCTGTGGTTCTATGATACTGTAATTACACCCTTTCCTAAAACTGGACCAGTTAGTCTCCTGAACTACCAGCAAATTTCTTTATCCCACACCATCAGCATTACACCTTGCTGCCTCTAATGCCCTGATACAGAAGGTGCTGTATTATTAGGTGTTTCTGGGACTGTGAATGTGTAAATACACTTATTTTGATGTCATGGCACTACAAGGATGAGGTTTTATCAGAATGAATAGCAGCTGGAATTGTATGCCAAGGTTTGCATGATAGGCACAAGAATGGCATGCTGGTTTTTGGGGAGTTGCAGGTAGGGAGGGGATATGGGAACCTCTGGAACTTCAGGTTTGACAGAGGAAACTTGTTATTTATGCAGACAATCAAAGATGCAAGTACTCATCAATTTCGAGTAAGAAATGTAAGACTGTCAAAAGTGAGAAAGCAAAGTTTCTTGAGAAATAACTTTTAAAATTAAATACACTCTAACTCATATATTATCTATGCATGCAGAAGCATATATTTTATTTTGATGTGATAGTGCATCCTCCCTTCCTACTCAGGTCTGCTCCACAATCTCAGGAATTCCCATAAAGCTTGATGAGTGTCCCTTAACTCTACCAAGAGCACTTGCATGGCTAAGGTGGGAGCAGCAGTGCTGTATTAGGAACTCCTGTTGCCTGGCTAAGGTGAAGGATGAGAGAGGGAATAATCAATCACTTGCTGAAAGACTTGGAACTTTCCCGACCTAAATCACAGATAAGTAGAATGGTACCATTTTTGCTGGAGTTTTGGTAACTCCAGTACCATTGCTACTGGAATTTTGGAAGCACCAGTAATTACTGACCTGGATTGTGTCCAGGAAATGTATGGATGGCTTAAACAAAACATCTTGCAACCCTATAAATAGCAGGCCTTAGTGAGGCACTTTGAGCTCTCCTGAACTGCAGCAAGCTACAACCAGCATCTCCCTCAAAGTGGGGTGCCTCTCAAAACTCATGAACTCTCAAGTTTGTGAAAAATGGAGGGCTGATTTTCAAAAAATTCACCAAAAGTTGAATAATCAGACTGATATCCTCCACTCCCTGAGGCTCAGCAACTGCCCACTGAGAAATTCCAAGATATTTGAAGTGAATATTTCACTGAACTCAGAGGGAGTTTTAACAGGTGTAACCCTTATAATGAATCTATATATAATGTGTATATATATGTATGTATGTATGTATATATAAATGTAACATTTATATACACACACATTCATGTCTGTGTGTGTGCATGTGTGAGTTCATTTAAGCACTCTACAGCAAGTATAGTTTTAATGTTGCTATCTAGGATCTATAATTAAGTCACTGTTGCAATTATAGTAAATCCTTTTAAATAACTCCATGAATATCAAATTAGTCAATTATTAAGTCCTGCTAAAACCCTTTAGACACAAACTGTTCACCAGATCTGGTATTATGATTGGATCCAACTGTACCTAGACTCTGTCAGGAATTTAGAAACCAAGGGTCCCTCCGTGAACCTCGTAACTCAACAGGAGGATTTTTCTTATGCTTTTTACCCTTATCCTTTGCATCCCCAGTTGTTGGGCAAATCATTCTAAAGGAATTCTTAGTCAATTTTTCTTGATCTTTGTAGCAACCTTGCCATCAAACTGTTGTGCTTTTGCAAATTTATATTGAACCCTCTTTCACTAATGCCTTTGATGGTGATACTTTAAGCAACCCTAACTCATTTGCAACATTTGATTCCTTAACAGTCAGCTCAGGAATTTATTCAAGAGCTCCATATCAAAGTAGAGTCTCCCATTACTTGGGATCAGGCTCACAACTCACTGTATTTCAAATCATTTCAGCTATTGAGAGTGTCCTATACGGAAAACTCAGCTGTAATAGATTTCTACTTCCTGCTTTTTAGAAAATAGCACTGAAAAGTGGCTCCCAACATTATCTGCTAGTTTTTGACATATTTTCCCAGTTCCTCCCAATGCATATGTTCCTAAAGCATCATAGGCGTTGTCATCACCATTACATGACTGAAAAGTTGTGGTATAAACATACCAAGGAAACTACCATGGGTCAAGGAGCAAATCACTGAGAAAGGCAGCAATAGAACCATGCAAGTTCTCTAAGTGCCTTGAGTAGTCTAGATTCTCTCCTTAACACTCTTGACAAATTATTTATAGATGTATTCACGTAGTCAGTAAGATATAAAAATGTTCTAATTATATCATTCAAATCAAGTGACAATTATGCCCTTAGTTTGACAGACAATGCTTGGCCAAAAAAGGTTTGCCAGAAATGTTTTGACCGAAGAAAGGGGGACCATCTGCATCATCTGCAGACGAGACACTATAAAATCTGCCAGGGACAAGTCTAGCCTGTCTCCGCAGAAGGCTTCTAGGTAAGTGCATGCATTTCATGAACTTGGAGAAAGAGGACAATGTTCTTGCAATATCCTGTTTCATTTCTTCTATCTCTAACAAATCTTTCCATGAGGGAGGGCCCATGTGAACAAAAACTTTTAGTGTGATTTTGATGCATGTCTGTATTTTCAATCTACAGTATTTTATGGAGTTCTGTTCAGCCATAAGTAACAACTGCCATTCCTATTTTACAGGGTTGGCCATATTCCAGGATACAAGCTGTTATCCAAAGGTAATACACTGAATAATCCATTCCTATTCTATATGCTTGGACAGGGCTTCTAAAAAGCTGCATGAATTCTCTTAATAAACCCACTTACATTCCAGCTGAATTTGCTTAGGCTAGATAATTGGAAATAGGAAAGATCTAAAAAATGCAGTAATTTTTCATTTTTAATAGAAAAGGTAATCCTTTCAGCAAGAAAGTACTGTCTTGAAGACTCACTGCTCATAATTAAGCACCAGAGCAGAGAGTGATTTTTCTATGACTGTAGATTCTTTTATGTGAAAAACTCAAACCTTGTCAGAATTCAGGGTGGCTTACCAAACTGTACTCAATATTCAAATGTTCTATTTACTGTTACAAGATCTACACATTGTAGAAGTCTATCTTACTCTTGGGTTCAGACTAGGGTACTTTTAACTTCAAATCAAAGTGGATTTAATTGCTTTCTTCGTAAGAGCTTATTTTGGAGACTCACTAGGAGTGTATTTGCCGAAGAGCAAGGAGCTTTCTCATTGGTATAGACTGTATTATTCTTCTTGATGACCAATAACTTTTTTTCTTCACAAGACACCTCTGCTGAGGAGCTTTCATTAGAGGGCAGACATGGCCTCTGGAGACGCGGAGATGGCTGTTTTTGGGGAGGCAGCTCCTTACCTCCGAAAATCGGAAAAGGAGAGAATTGCAGCCCAGAACAAACCTTTTGATGCCAAGTCATCTGTTTTTGTGGCTCATCCTAAAGAATCCTTTGTGAAAGGGACAATCCAGAGCAGGGAATCAGGAAAAGTCACTGTCAAGACTGAAGGTGGAGAGGTGGGTCAAAAACAAGGTTGAATGACAACATTTGATCCCCACTTTGAGCTTTTAGGTGATACATGTGGATCTTTTATTTCCTTGGCAGACCTTGACCGTGAAGGAAGACCAAGTCTTCTCCATGAACCCTCCCAAGTATGACAAAATCGAGGACATGGCCATGATGACCCACCTCCACGAACCCGCCGTG
>JAOTQP010001867.1:0-11498 GCA_026413545.1 Cichladusa arquata
GCGGAACGGAACGCGCCACCCGGAACGCGCCGCCACCCCCGTTCCCGCCCGGAACGCTTTGGCGGGCGCACGCGGCCGTGCCGGGAGGGGCCAATGGGAGCGCAGGGCCGGGCCTGGCCCCGCCCCCGGCGTGGGGGAGCAGAGCGCCCCCTGGCGGCCGCACGGCTGAGGAGCCTGGGACCCCCGTGAGGGAACTGAGACCCCCGTGAGGAGCCTGGGACACCCGTGAGGGGCCCGGGACACCCGTGAGGAGCCCGGGACACCCGTGAGGAGCCTGGGACCCCCGTGAGGGGCCCGGGACTCCCGTGAGGGAACTGAGACCCCCGTGAGGGGCCCGGGACACCCGTGAGGGAACTGAGACCCCCGTGAGGGGCCCGGGACCCCATGAGGGAACTGAGACCCCCGTGAGGGGCCCGAGACCCCGTGAGGAGCGCGGGACCCCCGTGAGGAGCCCGGGACCCCCGTGAGGGAACTGAGAGCCTGGGACCCTGTGAGGAGCCTGGGACCCCCGTGAGGGGCCCGGGACACCCGTGAGGAACCTGGGACCCCCGTGAGGGGCCCGGGATACCCGTGAGGGGCCCGGGACACCCGTGAGGGGCCCGGGATACCCGTGAGGGGCCCGAGACCCCCGTGAGAAGCCTGGAACCCCCGTGAGGGGCCCGGGACCCCGTGAGGAGCCCGGGACCCCCGTGAGGGAACTGAGACCCCCGTGAGGAGCCCGGGACCCCCGTGAGGGAACTGAGACCCCCGTGAGGAGCCTGGGACCCCCGTGAGGGGCCCGGGACACCCGTGAGGGGCCCGGGACACCCGTGAGGAGCCTGGGACCCCCGTGAGGAGCCTGGGACCCCCATGAGGGAACTGAGAGCCCGGGATGGCGCCTGGGACCCTGTGAGGAGCCTGGGACCCCCGTGAGGAGCCCGGGACCCCCGTGGGTCTGATCCCCAGCATGCGGCTGGCCTGTGCATGGTCAGTACCACTGCGTGGGGCTGTAATGCCGAGCCCGGAGGGTGAGGGGTCAGCACCCACTCCCTGAGCCTGATGCCCACTGGGAATCGCTTTCCTTACTGTGGAAAGCTCCCTGTTCCTACCCCACGGCACGGAAACAATGCTGAGTGGGGCAGCAACTGCAGGGCTGGTGGGATGGCCAGTCCCTTGGCTGAGTGCCCCACATTCCCTGTGCCCAGAGCCCCACATTCCCTGTGTCTAGAGCCCCACATCCCCTCTGCTGAGTGCCCCACATTCCCCGTGCTGAGTGCCCCACATTCCCTGTGCCCAGACCCCCACATTCCCTGTGCCCAGGGCCCCACATTCCCTGTGTCTAGAGCCCCACATCCCCTCTGCTGAGTGCCCCACATTCTCCATGCTGTGGGTGCCCATGTAAGCACACAGTGTCCCAGAGCTGTGCCAGCCCCGGGGTCTGGTGCCCAGAGCAGGAGGCTGGTGATGCCACTAGCTGCGTCAGGATGTGCTGGGGAGCGCTGGCACAGCTCCCATGGAGCCGTTGCTGCTGTATTTGCTCCCTGGTCCATCTCCCACTCAGCCTCCCTCTCTTCCTTCCTCCAGGTTTTCTCCTAGGAAAATCACAGATGGGCCAGGCCCTGGGCTGGAATGGGGGCCGGGGGCTGCTGGGGCTGGTGGCAAACAGGCCATGTCATGCGCACAGCTCAGCTGATCCCGACGTTGAATCCATTCTTTGTGTCCTGCCAGGAACCTGCCCTTGTTTGTGTCCTGCACAAAGGGATTGTTTGTGTGTCTGGGCAGGGAAATGTCCAGCACAGAAAGGACGGGCCCACGGTTTGTCCCTGCTGGCTGCACTGTTTGTTCACACAGCGGATCCTGCCCGATGTCTCTGGTGCCCAGCAAGGGGCTGGAGTGTCCCTGTGCTCCGGAGTGATTCCGTGTTCCAGAGTCATCCCTGTGCTCCAGAGTGATCCCTGCCCATGCCATCTCACCCTGTTCCCATCCTGCTCTTGCTGGAGCCATGGCAGGGATCAGCACAATATTAAATAAACATAAAATCCCATCTCATTCCTGACAGCTCCAGTTAGAACTATTCCCAGACAGAGCTGAAGGGTTTTGTTGTGGATTTACCACTGAGGAGCCAGGGGAAGCCTCAGTGCTGCTGGTCCCTCCAGAGCCACACGCAGGCAAGGCCAAGGGGACAGGGACAACTGCCCCGCACAGGACACCCCAGGGCTGGGAGATGAACCTGGTCCCCCCCAGCATGGTGAGTCACCCAGATTTGTTGAGGGACATTGGGATCAGTTGGAAGAGGCCATAAAGAGGATCAGGGGTGGAGGGAGGGGATAAGGATGGAGGAGCAGATGGTGCTGGAGGAGGGAGGCCAGGATTTTGCATGGAACTCATTTCACTAGTGAAGGCAGCGTCCATGGACAGGGCTGGGGACACAAGGTCCTGGCAGCTTAACTTAGGATCCACCCCTGGCTCTGGAGATGACATTCAAGGGCCTCGGTAGCAGGTTGGGAAAGAGCTTTTCCTGCCTTGAACTCCACCTGACTTTCCCCCAAAGCCCTCTGGAGCAGCCAATAAACATTATGTGGCTCAGGGATGCCATTTCCAAAAGGATCCAGTCGGGCCTTTCAATGTTTATTTGGGTTTTTTTCTCCCCCTCTCACTATTAACAGGGGAAGCACAATTGCCTTGTAAAACAATAACAAGGTGAGGCAAAGCCCCTCATGATTCCTTTTCTCCAAAGCTGGAACTGCCAGCTTCTCATGGAGCATTTTCCTGAGGAGATGCCTGTGACACAAGTGCTGTGTCCATGGAAGAGCAGGGAAGGTCGGAGTTCCCGAGTCTCCCAGGAGGTGCTGGGTGCTGTCCCAGGAAGCACAGGCTGCCCTGGCCACTTCTCCTTGGAACCAGGAGTGGAGAATCCATTGCTTTGGAAATAATCGACACCAAATTCGATCCCTTAAAATAGCAGTGCCATAATCCCGGGCAATCCTATTGCCTCAACTTAGGGACCAACATCCGTCCTCGTGCCAGGCCAGTGGTGACAGGCCAGGGCAGTTATGGGTGAGGTTAAATCAGGGTTATCTACAGAAATTATACTGGAATTCATTCTTAAGGAAGGTTTAAATTAAAAGTTATGGCAAATGCAGAGGTCTTTTGCAGCCTAAACAATTCCATGATTCCAACCACTCCCACGACATGGAACTGCTCTCCTACCCCACCAATCAGCCTGGGGGGAATGAAAAGTGTAACATTTCTGCAGAATGAAAGTTGTTTAAAATGTTTTAGCTGCAAACCACCAAGAAGCCTCAGAGATTCGGTTTGTGATTGACTTCATTAAAATGGCACAAGGGGTTTGTCTTCCCTAAGGACAAAGATGGATTTAAAGAGGAGATGGCACCCTGGGTTTGGTTAGTTCACAAATAAAATCCAAAAGCATTTCCAAGGAACCTGGACAATAACTAAACCAGCACTTTACAGACACTGAATCATTTAACAATAAGGCCAGAAAACAATCAGATGCAATTAAACCCCGATTTTTTTTCCCATTTGCCATTATTCTGTTTATGCTTTAGCCAGGAGCACCCATACACTCCTTAAGGCATCAGTTTGGATATGAGAAACAAAATCAGGCAAGAAATAAAAAAATCTAAGAAAGAAAATACTGGAGTTTTATTTTGCTGTGTAAATCTCTGTTTAAACCATTCAAATTTTGGGGGCTTGTATGAAGATCCGTACATGTGCAAAACTCCCCAGCCTCCAGGAAAGAAGATGGAAGTGAAAAGTAAAATCTCGGCAGGAAATTGAAGGATTAAAGACACAAAGGTGCTCGTCACTCGGAGAGGAAGTGGGGAGCCGCTTAATTGGAAGTGAAAGGCAGGACATCATCATTAATGAATTGTTATCCGCTGCTATAAATAGGGCTCTGGCAGCGGGGCAGTGTCTGGCCCCGGGTCAGCTCTGTCCCGCCGGGAATAGCTCTTAATCGCCGCTGCCGGGATTAGCGGGGCCGGAGCCCGGAGCCACCCCGAGCTTCCAGCGCGGAATTTACTGAGCTGTGCTCAGGGAAACCGAGTCACGGCCTCTGTCCTTGGGGACCCCCGGGTGCGCCGAGCCTTCCTGGGGGCTCGGGTGCGTCTGGGAGGGTCTGGGGATGTTTGGGGTGGTTTGGAGCGGGTTTGGGTAGACTTGGAGGGGGTATGTGTGCGTTTGGGGTGGGCTTGGGTGGGTTCGGGTGGATTTGGTTTCTTTTAGGGTGGATTTAGTGTGGGTTGGGGCGGGTTTGTGTTGTTTTAAGGCCGGGCCTGGGCTGCGGCTGCTCCCGCTGCCGGACTACAGCTCCCAGCAGGCACCGGGGCGGGGCCCGCTTCCGCTGCCGGACTACAGCTCCCAGCAGGCACCGGGGCGGGGCCGCTCCTGCTGCCGGACTACAGCTCCCGGCAGGCGCCGGGGCGGGTCGGGGCCGGCCCGGTAGAGCAGCATCCCCGCCAAGATGAACGCGGTGCTGGCGGTCCGGCAGTACGTGTCCAAGATGATCGAGGACAGCGGCCCCGGCATGAAGGTGCTGCTGATGGACCGGGAGACGGTGAGCGGCGGGGCCGGGAGCGCGGAGGGCGGCGGGGCCGGGCCCAGGGCCGCCGTGACGGGCGCTGCTCCCCTGCCGCCCTCAGACCGGCGCCGTGAGCGTGGTGTACACCCAGTCCGAGATCCTGCAGCGCGAGGTTTATCTCTTCGAGCGACTCGACTCGCCCAACAGGGAGCCCATGAAGCACCTCAAGGCCATCTGCTTCCTGCGGCCCACCAAGGTACGGACCAGAGCGGGAGGAACGGCCTCAGATCGTGCTGGGGAGGTTTAGGTTGGATATTCAGGGAAATTCCTTCATGGAAAGGGTTGCTCAGCTCTGGAACAGGGCAGTGTTGGAGCCACCGTGCCTGGAATTGTTCAAATGCGTGTGGATGTGGCCGTGGGGGACGGGGCCCCGTGGTGGTCTTGGCAGTGGGGGGGAATGGCTGGACACCAAGGTCTCAGAGGCTTTTCCAACCCTAACGACTCCATGATTCTGAATTCCTTAACTCTGCTCTTCCTGCTGCTGTTTCCATCCAGGAGAACGTGGAGCTCCTGGTGCAGGAGCTGCGAAGGCCCAAGTACAGCGTCTACTTCATCTGTGAGTATGAAGAGTCCTGGACATCCCTGAATCTGGAACAGACTCCACATCCCAGTGTGGTGGGGCAGGGTCACACAGCACCTTCCTGTGCCAGCTGTGTCAGGCAGGGGCTTACCACGTGTCCTGCTCATGCCATGGAATGTTCCCTGAGTTTGGGAACGAGGCAGAGTGGCTCCAGCTGGTTTGGGGCTGAAGTCTAGTCCTCCAGCCCAGGAATTAGTCGGTAGGATGCCAGGAACTGGGTGAAGTGGCCTCTAGATGTCATTGTGGCTCTGCAGTGGGACCAGGCGCTGGGAGATGGGCAGGGAATGAGCTGGGAGCATCCCTGGGAGCTGGCTCAGGATGCCAGCACCTGCAGGTGCAGGGTTAGAGGGTCTCTGTGGGATCTGCTCCTGCTCCAGAGGGGATCAGAGTAGTTGTCCCACGGGGTCTGCAGAGAGCCTCACTGTCCCTTCTCTGTTTCCTCCCAGATTTCAGCAACGTCATCAGCAAGAGCGATGTGAAGGCCTTGGCTGAGGCTGATGAGCAGGAGGTCGTGGCTGAAGTCCAGGTGAAGTTTGGATGTTTTAGGTAGATCCAAACCCAGAAGCAAAGGGAAGGTCCAGGCTGCCAGACACTGGGTGCAGGAAGGCAGTTGTTCCCAGCAGGTTCATGACAGGCCTGGGTGGGAGGAGAGATGGACACAAATGTGGGATTAAGAGAGGTAAAAGACAGAAAAGGTCTCATTTCTCTGCCCTCTCACTGCTGCTATTCTTGGTGCCTCACAAGGTGCTGCCAAGTTCAAATCCATGTGGATGTGGCACTTGGGGACATGGGTTAGTAGTGGCCTTGGCAGTGCTGGAGGGATGGTGGATGGTCTCAAAGGGCTTTTCCAAAGTAATTAATGTTTCCGTGTTTGTGGTGCTGATGAGGAGCTGGGCACTGGGCAATGCACAGTACTGATGGGAGGGGAGTTATCAGAGGGGTTTGGGGTGGAGGAAGGTGTGTCCAGGTGGTGCTGGGGCTGGGTGGCCAGTGCTGGCACATGGGGTCAGGGTTGGAGACACAGGACTGTCCTGCTCCCCTCCCCAGGAGTTCTACGGTGACTACATTGCGGTGAACCCACACGTCTTCTCCCTCAACCTGCTGGGCTGCTGTCGGGTAGGAGCACAGCCAGTTGTCCTGTCAGTGTGTAAACTGGGACCCTGGGGGCTGCTGGAGGGGCCACGGGAGGGAAATGGGCCTTGGCAGAGGAGAGGAGCACGGGGAGCTGGGGTTCAGCCCGTGGGTACCTGCTGCTTTCCTGTGACTTCAGGACATAGAAGCGGATGTGAGAGTCTGGGACCAGTGCATCCGTGTGAGGTGCAGCCTTTCCTTGCAGGGCCGCAGCTGGGACCCGGCTCAGCTCACCAGGACCACGCAGGGGCTCACTGCCCTGCTCCTGTCCCTGAAGAAGTGCCCCATGATCCGCTACCAGCTCTCCTCGGAGCCAGCCAAGCGCTTGGCCGAGTGCGTGAAGGTGAGGGGAGCCCACAGCACATCCCTTCGGGATGAATTCAGCCTTTGTTAATTTTTCATGTGTGGATCCACTGGAGGGAAACACCTGTTTTCAGTCAGTTCCTGTAAATTCCATCATTTGCTTCAAGGCCCAGCGCTGGGCAGGTCTGTCCCGCCCTGCTCCCAGAGCTGGAGCACAGCATTGCTGGGAGCCGTGTCCCAGCTCCTCCTGGCAGTGCAGACAAAGCAGCACTGCTGGGTTTCATCTTCCCTTCCCTCTGTGCCTAAGTCCACATTGAGAGGGAGCCTTTCCCGGGTGCCCAGGTGGGATTTTTCCCTTTTCCCCACAGCAAGTGATCACCAAGGAGTACGAGCTGTTTGATTTCCGGCGCACCGAGGTCCCTCCCCTGCTGCTCATCCTGGACAGGTCGGACGATGCCATCACCCCCCTGCTGAACCAGGTGAGTCACGGGCTGTGAGTCACATCCCAGCTGGGGCAGACTGCAGCAGCTGAGGTTCCACCCTGGCAGGTCATGGGTTGGATGTAGGAGAGAAAAGTGTTGCTTCCCACCCCTAGTCTCTGCAAAATCCCTCTTTTATCCCCTGGCTAGGTTTTCCAGACCTGAGTGGGGGTTGTTTGTGCTGCCTTCAATGGCAGATGGACCCAGCACCCTGGAAAGCAGGGCCACCAGCACCTCTGTGTGGCTTCTGGAGCCCCAGTGCTTTGCAGGGCCTTTCCCAGGGGCTGTTTGTCAGGCTGGGGGCAGCACACAGCTGTTGAGTGACCTTGCCCTGCTGAGTCTCCCTCTGTTATCGATGGCTGCTGGATTTGCTGAGAGCTGCTGGATTTATTTGTTCCATGCTGTGCTGCAGATCCTAGCAGGGTCTGTTGGTCTCCCTTAATTTCTGTGGGGTTCCCTTGGAACCTGGGGATCAGCAGCCCCAGAGCTGCTGTAACACCGGTTCTGCAGGAGCTGGAGGTGGCATCTGTGTCACGGAGGGGTGTGGCTGTCACAGCCCAGCTCACACCTGGTTTATGGTGTTTAGGACTGTGCTCAGTATCAGGCATTATCTGCTGTTTCAGGATTTCCTATCCCAGAGAGATTCCCAGGGATGTAAATGGAGTGTTGGGCATGGCAGGGCTCTGATCAGCTGCCACTGTTCTTTCTGGGTTATTATTAGACTTCTCAGGATAAAAATAGAAACTCCTGATGTGCAGGAATGCTCCTGCCAGTGGAGCATGTAGGGAATTCTGCACTGGAACTGTGGGATCTCTCCCTGCCTGGGCAGAAAGTCGGGGGGTTTGGTGGCCAACAGAGGTGTTGGAACAGGAATGTGAATCCCCATCCCTCTTTGAAGGTTTTGAAGGTACCTGCAGGAATTCCTGATGTAGTAGGGGGTGTCCCTGCCATGAACAGAGTGGGTTTAATGTCCCTTCCAACCCAAACCATCCCCTGATTCTGGGGTGGCCCTGGAGGGGGGCGGTTTCCCTCTGCACTGTCTCCCCATCTTGGTTATTTATCAGTGGTGTTTATTTTCAGTGGAGTGTCGTGGCTGGTTGAGGGGCGCACTCCCGGACTCTGCCGTGTGTCCTGGGGTAGCAGGAGCAGCTCTGGCTGGGTTCAGCCGAAGTCCATTGATTTCCCAGTGCTGTGTCTCACCAAGGTCATCCCTTTGCCTTGCTCTGTCCCCTGGCAGTGGACGTACCAGGCTATGGTCCACGAGCTGCTGGGCATCAACAACAACCGCATCGACCTGTCGCGGGTGCCGGGGATCAGCAAGGACCTGCGGGAGGTCGTCCTGTCAGCTGAGAACGACGAGTTCTATGCCAACGTAGGTGTCCTGGGGGGTTCATCAGCGCCCAAATCTGAGGGTTTGCCCCAGGGAGGAGCTTCCCCATGACTTTGAGCCTCAGGGTGGGGATGTGACCATCAGCGTGCAGCACCAGTGACACCTGACGTGAGACAACGTGTCCTCTTTGTGATTTCATTTCAAACCCTGCTGCAGGTTTGGGGGGATGGAGCCACTTTCTCCCAGCTGCTCAAGGCTCTTCCTTGGTCAAGACTGTCAAGTGAGTTTCCTTCTGCTTCCTGTCTTGTTCCACACAGAACATGTACCTGAACTTCGCTGAGATTGGCACCAACATCAAGAACCTGATGGAGGATTTCCAGAAGAGGAAGCCAAAGGAGCAGCAGAAGCTGGAGTCCATCGCAGATATGAAGGTACAGATAAAGTCCATCCCAGCTGTGTCCCATCCTTTAATGCTAGGAGTAAATAAAGCATACATCCCTCCCAGAAATCTCCTGGTAGTGGGAGAAATCCTGTGGGCTCCTGGGATCAGGGTGTCTGATCCTCTGCACACCTGCCAAGGGCTTGGATTGCTGAGAATTCGTACAGTTTATGGCTGTCTGCAGCCATCTTCTATCTCCTGCTTTTCCCTGGAAGCACCCACTGCCTCAGTTTCCCATCACAGGCCTTTGTGGAGAACTACCCTCAGTTCAAGAAGATGTCGGGCACAGTGTCCAAGCACGTGACAGTGGTGGGGGAGCTGTCCCGGCTCGTGGCGGAGCGGAACCTGCTGGAGGTGTCAGAGGTGGAGCAGGAGCTGGCCTGCCAGAGTGACCATTCCAGTGCCCTCCAGGTACTCATCCTGGCTCTGGATGGGGGGGTTTCACCCTGTCTCTCCCTTGGGAGTGGGGGCTGGACGCTGGAGGCAGTGGGAGCTCTGTGTGCAGAGGGACACTGGATGTGGAATTGCTCCTCGGTGCTCAGCTCAGATGGGAATGAGTCATCGTTAATAACTGGCTTGAGAAGCATCTTTGCAAATCCTGTCCTTACATCCCACAATCCAACATTCTTTCTATTCAGCCAGTGGGCTTCTGGCAGGCACCAGGAAAAAACAGCCTCAGATGCTGTGGAGGAGCTGATGTGTTTGTTGGGCAGGAGAAGAGCAGGAATCCATGGAATTGTCTTTAACTATTTTTTTTTTAAGAAAAATCACTGGAAAGTCTCTTAGATCCAAGATTTCTTTGGCAGAGAGGCCTGGAAAAGCTGGAGAGGGGCTCTGTGACAGCTGAACGTGGCCCCCAGGGTCTGGCAGAGTCAGTGGTGATGGATCCAGGCTGGTGCTCAGCAGCAGCTTTGGGATGGGGCTGGTTCAGAGCAGGGTTGGAGTAGCCACTCACTTCTGAGAAATGATTCCTTGGTTTTTGGTAGCAGAGGGGGATTCCCAACATGTAACACACCCTGCATGGCACTGGGGAAGCAGAGGGACTGGGAAATGAGGAAAAGCCTCTCCAGCAGGTTTTGAGATCAGTTTCCCCACCTCTGTGACTCTGAACTCCAGGTGGGGGCCGAGGGGATAACACCGGACTGTCCCCAGAGGTGGAATGTGCTCCCATCCCCTGGGCTGATGCGTCCCTATGGAGCAGTGTGGGGATGGGATTCCATAGCTGGTGTCTGGCAGGATTTACATGGCTGAGTGTGGAACTGGGAATGCAGCCAGAAATGTGTTTGCTGGAAGCAGCCTCTGAGGTCCTCATGCTGTATCACTGTCTCCAGCTCAGGTTGTTGCACTTTAAAAGTCAAATATTCCCAGTCTGCTCCCTCCCTGTGCCATGAGCCAGAATTTTTGATGGAATATCCATAGCACAGAGCTGTGCCTTGGTGCTCCTGGGGTCACCTTAGCTCTGCTCTACACAAACAGTGTTTCTGCAGTTTTAGAGCAGAAATGCTGCCTCAGTTTCCTTCCAGCCCTGTGCCTGAAGAGCCCTGTTGTACTTTCAGCCACTGAGGCCACTGGGGGCTATGCAGCAGCTTAAAAGGAAATGGAAAATCCTCTAAGTGGGATCTTTGTCCCTGCAGCCACCCCGCCCTGGGCTGTCCCTGCTGGGCTCCCGATGGCAGCCAGAGGGGCAAGGCCACAGGACAAGCAGCAGCAGCCAGAGCCCGGAATAAGGGTGGAATTGTTCTCCCCTGATGTCATCTCAGGGACTGTTGGATCTCTGGTGGCCTTGGGCCCCCCAGACCGGGACATTTGGGTTCTTCCTCCCCTGGGCTCTCATTAACCCTGACACAGTGCCTGAGGCCTGGGAGCTGAAGGGAGGGTTGGAATCCCAGCTCCTCCCTTGGACAATGGCTGTTCTGTTCTCTGCTTGGCCGCTGCCAGCACAGGAACCTCCCTGGGGCTCCAGCCCTCCCCGCGCAGGTGGATTCCTGACCTTGAATGGTGAAATTCCTCTTGATCCTCCTCACAGCCAGGATTTTACGCTTTGTTTTTGTCACTAATCAGCATCAGTCAAATAGATGCCAACACCTGGGCCAGGGTGGTGAATCCAGCAGCAGATTAGGAGTGATACCAGATCCCTGTTCTTTCCTGTAGCTGGGATGTCTCTTCCCATGCTTTAATTTCTTCCTTCTTTTACTTCCAAAAGCACAGTTTGTTCCTCCATGTCTCACATCCAAATGTTTGCCGAGACTTTGATGCCTCTGCCTTGCACCTTCCAGAAAGGAGATGGAGGGGTTACCTGAGGGGTTATTTGGAGCCAGTTTAGTGGTGGAACCCGTGGGGTGGCTCTGCTCAGGCTGGAAAGAGCCCGGCAGAGGTTGGAGGTGTGTGGAGGTGCCGGTGCAGGCGGTGTGACTCAGCCAGGGGTGTCCCGCGTGTCTGAGCTCCGCGCTGCCCCGCAGAGCGTGCGGCGGCTGCTGCAGAGCCCGCGGCTGTCGGAGCTGGACGCGGCGCGCCTGGTGATGCTCTACGCGCTGCGCTACGAGCGCCACGGCAGCAGCGGCCTCCCGGCACTGCTGGAGGAGCTGCGGGGCCGCGGCGGCAGCGACCGCTACCGCAAGGTAACCGCGGGGTGGGGCAGGGGCAGGGAGGTGGCC
>JAOTQP010001868.1:0-11470 GCA_026413545.1 Cichladusa arquata
TCCATTGGCATGATAATGGGAAAAATTCTTCAAATTGACACAGTAACAGAAAAAACACTCAACCCCCAACACACATATTTAAATAGGCTTCCAAACTTGAATTTTCAATCTGCCAAAAAATAGGATGCCAAAAATAAAATTAAATAATATTAAATTTTATGGAATTAATGGGTCACCTGGCTGAAGATTGAAAGCAGCAGCTTATATTTCCAAGAAAATTCCAAACTTTCATGAAGAAAAAACATCTCTTCTTATTGCAGGAATTCAATTTTCAGTTATGGATGTCTCATTTTTCAGTAATTTTAATATAAAGTGAAGTTTTACTATAAATTGAAGAAAGATAAATAAAGTACCCTGCAAATTCTTTCAAGCATTTTCTATTCTAAGGTGTAACAATTTCCCCATACCTGTCCTTGAACAACAGGAATGAGCTATGCTGCATGTCAAATGGAATAAAAGACTTTGTTCTCATGTTATCCAGAAGAAACCTTGGTCCATATGTTTTCATTTGAACACACTGTGAACTAACTTTTGCACACAGCAGTAAACATGTATAGCAACCATTCTTCACAGTTCCTATGCAATTGTGAAACATTGTAAATTGTATATGTATATATTATCAAATTGTACATGTGAGCTGTAAATCCTCTTGGAAGTAAAGTGTCATGATATTTTACACTGTATGGCATGTATTCTAATACTCATCTTATGCTACTCTGTACCATGGAAACAATACTTTAGGAAAGGTTGCTGTCTTGATGTGACCTTGAACTAAGATCAGAAGAAAATTAGAATCAGCACAGATAATAAATGATAGGTAATATTTTTATCAATTTACTGGACATAAAAAAAGCAAACACTTAAAAAAATTTTTTACTTCTGATGTCAAATAATGTCCTAATAAATTGAATAAAATGTGGCAGCTTACTTTTCTTGGAAGTTTTTTTTTACCAAGTTTCATTCAACATTCTTTTAGATTTTCTAAAACAGTCCAGCATCCATTAGCTTTTTTCCCTACCAAGAGTTGATAGATTTCATGATTTATTGCAATTGTTTTTTATCACAGACTGCTGTGCAATGACAAGCATCAGTCTAGAGTGCAGTGTGAATGTTCATATTTTTACTTTTTTAGAAACAAAGTGGGAAAAGAAAATTAAGGTTGCTATTTGTCAGCAAAATATATTTATTATTTCAACTTTATACTGCCATCTGAACCTTTGCTTGATAAATTATTCTGTCTGTGTCTCTTTCTCTACATAAAATAAGATAAAATCTTAAATCTGGTGGGTTTGGCTTTCTAATATCAATTTAGCTAGGAACAAAAACATTCCTTTAGTTTTAGTATTCCCCCCCCGCCAATTTTTTTAACAGGCTCAAGTCCAGTGTTCATTTAAGGTGCAGTATAATTTCTTTTTTTCTACGTTATGTCTGAAAATATAAATATTGTCTGTCTCTTACAAGAAAGAATCTGGATAATCCAATTTTCCCATGTCTCCTAGAATTGTAATCCATACTTCACTTCTATGGTGACATTTATGATGCTAGTTTTCATCTCGCTGCAGTGTATCTCATGTTAAAAAAAAAAAAAAAAAAAAAAAAAGAAAAAAAAATCAAACCAAATAAAGAAATCACCCATTAAGATAAAGGAACAAAGCATTTCTTCCTTAATTCAATTACATACAGAAGTAAGTTTGAACTTGAACATACTTTTTCAAGAGGACCTGGAGCACTAAACAAACAAGTCACAAGTAGGAATAAATCTAACATTATTTTAGAATTTACAGTATTTTTGAAAGATTTGTTTCTTAGCTCTGCTGGAACCTCCCTCCATACTTGTCCATGGCCCAAAACCCCATTTCAGCCCAGCCTGAGGCCATCAGTCCCCGGCTGGGTGTGACAGGGAAATTCCTCTATTTTCCACCACTTGCCAGGTTTGGCCAAGGAGGATCTTCCTTGCCCACCCCACAGGTAGGGCCTGCCTCAAGAATTCACTGATTATTTCAGGGTCATCCTTAAACATTGGAGGCATTGAAATCTCATTAAAATTTAACTTGCACATACCAGAAGCATTTAGCATGTGTATTTCTGGCTGATATACCAAATACAATCAAAATGGGGACTTCTGAAAGAAGCACAGTTGTAGGAGTTATATGAGTTAGCAATGAGACAGAGAATGGACTGCGGAGACCCCTTTTTGAAATATTTTCCCTCCCAATAGTGCAACTGTTTTATCATAAGGGGTAGTTTTAGCAGTACCAAAGCTACCTAGGAAAGAAGATCTTGTAAGATTTCCAGGATAAAACTCCTAAAGGTAGAATCATAAAATAGGTTGGAAAAGACCCTGAAGTTCATTGAGCCCAGCCATTAACCCAGCACTGCCAAGTCCACCACTAAACTATGTCCCCAAGTGCCACATCTCTGGGGATGATGACTCATCCACTTCCAGTGCAGCCTGTGCCAATATTTGACAACCTTTTTGGTGAAGAAATCTTTCCTAATATCCAATCTAGACCTCCACTGGTAAATCTCGTCCTAACTATGCCAGGGAGAAGCCCAACCTCCACCACTTCACAACCTTCTTTCCAATGGTTGTGGAGTGCAATAAAGTTTCCCCCTCAGCCTGCTTTTCTCCAGGCTAAACAACCCCAGCTCCTTTGGCTGCTCCTCCACTTGTGCTCCAGCTGTGCTACCCTTCTCTGGACACACTCCAGTGCCTCAATGTCTTGCTTGTAGTAAGGAGCCTGGAACTAAACCCAGGAGTCAAGGTATGTCCTTGAGTAAAGAGGGACAATCACTGCCCTGGTCCTGCTGGCCACACTATTGCTGATACAGACCATGATGTCATTGGTCTTCTTGGACACTGGGCATACTGATGGCTCATGTTCAGCTGCCTGCCAAACAGATCCTTTTCTGTCACACAGTTTTCCAGCCACTTTTACCCGAGTCTGTAATGCTGCATATGGTTGTGACCAAAGAGCCAGACTCAGCATTTCTTGTTGAACCTCATGCAATTGGTCTGTTCAAATTCCTCTTCAGAACCTTCCTACCCACCCGCAGATCAACACTCCCACCCTACTTGGTGTCTTCTGCAAACTCACCAACGGTGCACTTAATAACCTTGTGCAGATGGTTGTTAAAGATATGAAACAGAACTGGCCCCAATAAGTGAGCCCTAGGGACTATATACATAACATGTGGTAAAGCAAGTAATGTGTTCCTCATGGCAAGTGGATTAGCCAGAAGACTTCTATATGGTGCTTAGTGAATTTAGAATATTTTCTGTGGTTTGCTCTGAGGCTGTTTAAGGTGTAGCAGGGTGCTTCAGGTACTGTTCTATCAAATTAAATAAAGGAAAAAAGAGTAGGGTAAAGACACTTGTCATCCTCATTTAGTCTTGCACCAAGCTAGGTACAAGTCCTAGAATTTGTTTATATTTTTTCTCTTAATTTCTTTTTGTCACAAACGTGACATGTTTTTAGAAGCATGCATCAGGAATAATGAGGAAGAATTATGCATCAAGATTATTATGAGATTTGAAATGAATACATATGTACATGAAGTTTAACTTCTCTATGCAGTGTATTTAGAAACTTGCCCATTAGGGAAGTGAGATGGGTAGGCAAAAATGCTTCTTTCTTCCAGTTTTGAGTCTAACTTACAGGTAAAGAAGAAAAGCTTTAGATGATTGCAATTAGTACTTTCAGTATTTCACCTCACAGTGGATTAGCCTGGGCATTAGTGACAGATGGGTTTCTCTCTTGAATATTAACTTTGAAGCTTGCAAGTTTATTCTCTCTACATCCCTCCCCATAATGCAAGAGGTACCTTGGTAAGAGGCAAACTAATGAAAAGTTGACAAAGGCCGAACTGCTGCTGCACACCAAATAGTTGATTTCTCTGTTCACCTCAATACGTCCCAGAAAGAGCTCTTTGGATCCACTACAAAAACTTGTGTTTTAAATAGGTGAAGACCAGAATTATTGCGCAGTTTTCACACTGTATTCCTCAGTGAATGGTGAGATAAGTGTAAATAAGAAAATTAATAAGCCCAAACCTTAAGAGGAATCAAATAATTAAAAATTGAAACCCTGAACTACTTTCAGAACTGGGAAGCAGTCTCTAGGTTTAATTCGGGAATTAATCAAAAAAGACTCTGAACACCTGCATGGCTATTCAGATTCCAGATCCAAATGCCATGGTCAATCCTAGCTGATTATTATGTACAGTGGCTGGTCAGCTCACCATATTGCAAACTTTATGAGCTAAAATATTGTCCAGGAACATAGTCATTGCCAGCCCCATCACATGCAAATACCAAGAGCATAAATATCTCTATGGTTTTTATTTGCAGTCTATAAAAGCAAAAGAGCTTTATAACACAAATGAAAATTAATTGCACAATTACCTTTCTCCTGGGTAGGTTTTAAAAAAACAACAAAACCAAACCAAACCAAACCCCAACAAAAAAGATAAAACAACAAATATGTCTTTCTTTCTCCTATTCTGTATTGCCTTTCTGCTTGCGTCATAGACAAGTAGGACAAATACAAAAGACTTAACAAAACCTTTTCTTTCCAATCCCTGTTATCCATTGTTACCATTGTTCTTTTTGAATGTTACAGTTGGTATTTCTCAGCCAACTTTATTTTTCTTGTGACAGAATTTATCTGAAGTCTTCAGCAAACAATGCTAGTAATAAATGCATGGTTTGCAGTCATCAGTTTAATCTTTTAAAAGTCATAAGGTTTAAAGGCTTATTTTAGCTGTGGTGGTTTCTTTCACCTTGAGAGTCAGTGTGTTCCCAAAATTTAATTTTTTTCATCTCCCAGATAAAAATAATCATAACTTAAAAGTCCTATTTTGTTGATATTGTGTCAGGGCACAGCAAGGGAAAGCTGCTGCTCACCGCCCTCCCCTGAGAGCAAGTGTGGCAGAGGCAATGCCTGCGTGGCCAGGTGCAGCCACACAGCACACAGAGCAGCAGAGCACAGCCAGCCCAGGGATTTCCTGGCAGGTCTGGGGTTATGCTGGGAAGTCGAATCCACAGATCTGAGGTACAGGTCTAGGCACACACATGGCTATATCATAACATAGAAGGACTAGGATTCAAGACAGCTCCTAGGCAGATGTAGGGAGCCTGTGCCTCCTACAACTCCTTCTCACAAGTGTGATACAAGAGCATACAGCTGAATTGTCGATGTTGTTCTATTGTCTTTGTTGTTCTAAGTCCATCTTTGCCAAAATCTCCACCTTCCGTAATTGTATTCAACAGAAGTAAAAGTTCATGTATATTGATATTTTCAGTGCCATAAGTCATTGCAAATTTTCACTGGATTCTCTAATTGTGTTTGGGGGATATGCAGCTTACTTTGGAATAGTTTGTATCATTGGGTTCTGCATTATACTGGAAAAGTTGCTAGAAAATCTGGAATGATTGTGTGGCATATCTACTACTCGTTTTGGTCTAACAGATTACATTTGAAATATATACTGAATAGTCTGTTAATGTATTGACGAATTTACATGACCAATTTTCATGGGAAGAATGTCACACTTCACTGTGATAGTTTTACTTCATTCTAAAGGAATTATGTACTAATTTTTCTTTGAATGATACATGCTTATTCTCCGGGGTTTTGTGTAGCATTTAAAAACAACAACAAGATTATTAAACGAACTATTTTGCATTTTCTGGTTTAAAAATATCAAGTAATAACCGTAGAAAAAATAATTAACATAGTAATTAACATAGTCACTTGAATTCCTGGAAAATATGTGCAACAGGTTCCTGGACTTGTCTTAAGTAGTAGTCTCAACATTTACCTTTACTGCCAGGATCAGCAGCAACAATACACTCATTGAAACATTTATGTAGGTATTCTTATGCACAGTGCAAACATCCTCCACACAGCTGTGGCCAGAAGGTGAAGTAGAGTGAGCAAGAAATAGGCTAGAAAAAGATAGAGGCAATATTTTAACATGAATCATTGCACTTTTATAGGTATGAAATACATAAAATATTATATGACATATATATAACATGAAATTTTCCATGAATAATTGAGAAACTTCTGGGGAGATCAATTGAACTTTAAAAAAAAAAAAAAAAAGGGAAGAGTCACACCTTTTGTGGATCCCTACCACAAATGCTTGTCTCCAGCATACCAGCGTATTAGAAATGACATTAAATACCTGAGATCCATGTGCCAGAGGTCACAGAAGTTCGTAACCAAGGAAAAGTTGACAAAAAAAAAAAGAGCTTAAAATTAGAAAAGAAAGGCAACAAAAAAAACTTCCTTAGTATTCATTGCTATTTTTGTGTACAAGGATATCACCCATAATTTTTGTCAATTTTTACCTATTAAAGGACTACTTTTTTATACCTTCCCTTGAAGCGTTCAGTGCTTATCTGCTCATTTGTCAGAACACAGAGTTAGATGGAGCCCAGATCCAGTGCAAACACTTAGATATTCAAGTCTTGCTTTCTGTTTTCACTCCTTGAGATGCATTTTTTAATTCCTTAGGCAAGCAAACGATCTTATTAGCTATCACGGAGGGAGTTAACAGAAGTAGTTCTTTATCTTCCTGGATGACAGCAGAGAAGACTGGAGGAAAATTCTTTGTGTAGGCTTGGAATCTGACACAGACAGTATTCCCCCACACTGACTATCCAGCTGAAGAGTGACATTAATCATGTCCAGTCTTATCTAAACTCAGCAAAATCTCTGGAATGTCTCTCATGGATGTCTCTAACTAAAACAAGATTTAATACAGTGGGAACAAGACAATATATAGAAAGATGTGAGAAAAATACTCTTTTTTGCTTCTTTTTCTGTTACAATTTGCCACACACTTTAAAATAATATAGTAGCATAAACTTTGTTATGTCTGTTGGGGAAAAGCAGAAGAGGATAAAGAATATAATCAATTGGTTTAAAATGCCATATTATGTTGCTCTAAGAGTGCCCTTTATGTTGAAATCTTGTCAATTCCAAGCACAAAATACCCTGGAATTTGAATCACAAGGATGCTCTAAGATATTTTCTGGTTCATTGCCCTGCAATGTGGATAAATTGGTGTCTCCAAAACTAAATCATGAGATGCCTTGAGATATTCTGCACCTTTGTTTTCCAGCAACCTAGGAAGTGATAATCCCATTGGACCTTGAGAAGACTTATGCCCCACAGGTCTCATTCAATCATTTTTCTGTTATGCTATATTCAGATGCTGCTGAATTTATTTTCCAAGAGGCAGGGTCTCAGGTACCACCTGACTTGCTGTTTTCATTTACAGAAATAATTTGATTAGCCATATGTCATCTTCTACTACAATGCCCTGTAGATAATTAGAATATCTATGGGGGGGAGTGGCATGTATCTTTTATTAGGTTCTTCACATAAATATATGATACGAATAGTGGAAATAGACTCATATATGCATATTTCTTGATAGCATGTTTTCTATGGTCTTCAAGCCTCCTTATTTTTTATTCTATACCATTCCATGAATAGTGACTGCATTCCTAAGAATCCATTTCAGGCTCCTCCATGAACCTGTTCCTCCTTTACTGTATTGTAGCATAATAAATTAGCAAACCTTTGCTTTCAGAATATGTCTTAATAGTAACATGAAGCATAAAATAATAAATTTTAGTAACACACCATTCTATTTTTATATTAAGAGCTTGATAAAATCAGCTACTTCTATTTTAGTTCTGATTTACTCTTTTGGAGTTTAAAATCTGTAGTAACATTCTTATTCTGGGTCCCTCACCATACGCAAGCTCTTTTTGTACTTGACTCTCCCAGTCAAATACTGTGATCAGTAAAGCCTGTTTTCATTCCATTGAAATAAATCACCCAGGTATTTGTTTGCTTTCCCTGAATGCAGGTTTCAAACACTCCCATGAAAGAATGTCAAGGTGAATTACACTAAAACAGTTTAAAGTTTATTTATGTGAAACCAACACTTAGTTGTGTAGATACTGGCATTAAATATTTTAGTTATCACAGAGATATGACATATTTTATCTACTGTAGAAATGCTGACTTTTATTTTAGAATATTATCAACCAGCAATGGTATTGTTGTATTGTTGAGCATTGTAAGTATTTGGTACAGAAACTGAAGTTGGTCTTTATTAAATATTCTTCATTCAGTAGCATAAGCAGATCAAATGTAAACAACTAATACATGTCACCAGCTGGTGGGAGGAGTTTGGTCATGCTGATTTACTGATTTGGGGCCCTTCTGGAGCTGTTACAGATATTGGAATGTGGAAGTTATGTGAAATGAACCTAAAACCGACATGCTTGATTTTGCATATAAGTGCAGTCAGTTGGAGTTAGGTTAAGGTGACTCATGTGCATGTATATAGGGAGATGTTGAAGCATTTAGTAGCCCTGGAGTGAACCATGTAGCATAAGACTCATACAGTGGGAAAATGTTAACTTTGTATCAGGATAAACAGTGTTAAGTTTGTTGCTAATGAAATTTCTAGTCACAAAGAGCTGAAGATGTAGGAGTTTCGTTTTGTTCTGGTTTTATGCACTGTATCACAAGGAACACAAATTAGATACTGTACTGACAAAAGGTTCAGTACCTTTTTGCATCTGTCCCTGTAGAGGTCATCCATTCCTAACTCAATTCTGTCTTGAAACAGATAAAGAACGTTTCCTGTCACAGCATTAAACTCACAGATGTTCAAATCCATAACAGATGTTCAAATCCATAACAGATGTTCAAATATAAAAATATTGCTCATATGGTTTTAAAACCTGGCATCCAGTATCTAGGAAAGTAATGCACGCTGGGATTCTGTTTAAGACTCATAAACTCTGGTCTCCTTTCCCTTTTTGTAGGTATCACAATCTAAGGCTTCCCATAACAATCAGTGAGGAGACACACAGTTCTGTCAGGGAACCATAGAGAAGTGCTGAGCTGATTGATCGCCAGGTTTTTCTTTAGGGTGAGGCAAATCTTCTTAGCTGAATTAATTGAATAGGCTAAGGAAGCAATTTGGTTGCCTAAGACAGATGTTTGAGATGATATAATATATTCTTCCTGGTCTTCAGCTACTACATCAGCAAACCACAAGATTCCTTTTAGTCTCCTATCCTATCTGCCAACTTCATGCGGGTGTCTCTGGAGGTCTATATTCACAAAAAATCTGATCACTATGGAAATTTAGACATTAACTCAGATTGTGACACCTACAACACAGTTAAGTTGCCTAGATTTAGGTAATTTACATTATCTAATATATCTTAGATGTAATATAATTTTTGTCCTTCAGATAGGACAAAAGAACTAAAAAAGGTCTACTCTTCTATAGAGGGTGGTATGAGCCCAGACATGATGCCCTGAAAATTCTCAAGTGGCAATAGATAATTATATCTAGTCAATATAGTTCTTTCCAGGTTTAGATGCCTTACATTTACATTTTGCTGTATCAATATCTTATCATATCCATGGAGCAATGTATTACACACTTGTAATGTTCAATAAAGTCACTCAGTCATTTCAACATTGAGACAAGGTAAGATGGTATAGACTAGAACACTATTGTTTCATGCACTAATCACACAAGTCTATATAGGCAATATACAATATAGTAGGAGGAAGGAGAGAACACACTGTCCACATAGTTGTGATCAAGGATAAACTATAACTGAGAACACAGCTTAGTGTTTTGGAACCCCAGCAAGCATAAATATGGCCAACTGAATATATGGGCTCTGCAGTAACAGGACAAGACCTTCTCCACCCTTTTGTTATGTCTGTAGTTTAACAGATGCCAGCTGACAGAGAGAGTCCTGTATGTCCACAATCAAATGTAATACTACAAGTATTACAAAAAATATGCCAAGAGTGATAGAATTTTCATGACTAGGTATGAAAAAATGGTTAATGAGGCGTATAACTGGGCAGATTAAGGTATCTTAGGATGGCATGAAAGCATGAAAGAAGAATGAAAGATAGGTGCAAAAGAAGAGGGCCTACAATAGTCATACAGTATCACATACTCCAGTCTGGAACCAGGGACACCAGCTGAAATGCAAATATACAAATTTGACCAGCTTTGTAGTAATTACCCATTCATGTTATTCCACCCTATTGCCTGTTTACAACAAAGTACCCTAAATCAGAATATCTGATATGGTAGTAACCAGCTTTCTGAAAGTCTAGGGCCCAACAGATTGTGAGGCAATACTGAGAAATACGGTACTTCTTTTAGCATTTGCGCATAAAACTTCAGCCAGCCCAAATCTTTCACAAAAAGAAACCCCAAAACAGGGTTGAAGTTTGTTTTTTTTTACTGATTTATGACTCAGAATTCTGAAGTGTAACAGGAAGTACCATACCATCTTAGGTATGTGTATATTTATAAGTAAGGTAGTATCTAGGTGGTTGCATAGTTTGCTAATTTTATTGCATAAGAGCTCGGCTGGTAAACTTGCAATAGATTTCAGTGACATCAAAAACCTCTTCTCAGGAAAAAGAACTGCAGCCTTCTCAGGGAGTTACCTTCGAGTTGCACTACAAATTGACAGCTGGGTTACTCGTATAAAGTCAAATGAGCAATCGACAGAGATGCAGAGCTAATAGTTGGTTGAGAAACAATATATTAGAATACTAAAGTTAATTCTCTTTAGAATTCAAATAGGATAATTTGAAGCTTTTGTAGAATACACTTAGATAAACTGTTTGTAAATGACTTTGATGCAAAGAAGATTTTTAAAATAAAAGAAGATGCATAAGTTGTATAAAAATTTCCTAAATATTCTTGATAATTCTGGCAATGAAGAGCTAGCCTTTATCCCTAGGGTGCAAATCATTGCCTCACAGAAAAATCAAAGATTTTGTTGTAAAAAATCTTTAAGAAATTATAGATAAAAAATGGGGAAATACAAACAATAGCCATATGCCAATCCATATGCCAAACATAGTCCCTGGAAGATCTCAATCCTATACATCCATAATATTTGAAAATTGTAACTGATTTGAAAGATATACAGCCAATGTGTTAAAAAAGGAAAAGGAAAAAAAAAAAAAGAGGAAAATATGGTCTTCAGTGATGTTCTTATTATTGATTGCTACTGAGGAAAAATTATATTTACTGGAAATTAGGCTATTCCTAATATATTTATTTAATTTCTATCCCAGGTGCAATCCCTTCTGTTTAGGATAAATGATATATTTAACTTATACTACGTCTTAATTAAAATACAATATCTGGGTTTTTTACTCTGATAACTAGAAATTACTGGCTCTGCTCAGAATTACAACTCTAGAGCAGAATGCAGTCCATTGTTCTGATGCTGCTGATGTTTAAGACAAGAGTGATTATCATAACTGGTAATGAAATCTATTCCTGATTTTTTAAATAATATCAAAATAATATGGGACAAATATTTTATAACAAGAAAATACTATTTTTATGGTTTTAGGAATGCATATTTGAAAAGTAT
>JAOTQP010001869.1:0-11464 GCA_026413545.1 Cichladusa arquata
GGAGTTTCATCCCGACCTAAAACCTCCCCAAAAACACCCAAAACCCAAACAAATCCCAAAAATATTCCCAAAAATACAGAAAAATTCTAAAAATTCCCCAAAAATCCCCAGAACATCCAACATTTTTAGGCTTCTGAAAACTTCTTCCTGAATCAAAACCTCCATGAAAAATCCTGCCAAAAATCATTAAAAAATTTAAAACAAAGAAGCTAAACCTTCCAAAAAAAAAAAATCTAAAAAATACCCGATTTTTTTACCTATCCAAGAGTCTCATCCCGACCCAAAACCTGAATGATAAACCCCAAGAAATTAAAAAAAAAACCCACCAAAACATCCCTAAAAAATCTTGAAAACCCTCTAAAAATATCAAAAACATTCCCAATATATTCCCAAAATTTGCCAAAACTCCCAACGTTTTTAGGCATCTGGGAACTTCACTATGACGCAAAACGGGGTCAGGAACCCCAAAACCTGCCGGTCATAGACAGGGCTGGGGCTGCAGCGGAGCTCATTCAGCCGCAGGAGCTGCTCCACGGCCTCAGCCTGGCCCCCTGCCAAACGTGATTCCAAGGATTCCTGGGGGGAAAAATGGGAAAAAGCTGGGAAACACTGGGAAAAAAATCCGGGAGAAATCGGATTTTAAATGGTCCGAAATCTGCCCTAAAATCACACTAAAAATGGCCTAAGAAGTCCAAAAATCTGCACTAAATGTGATGAATAAATCCTTCAGAGAAAGTTTTACCCTGCCCCCGCTCCTGTTCCTGTCCCAGCTCCCCGCTCCTGTCCCTGCGGGACTGCCTCTGGCTCTGCTCCCGTCCCCGTTCCTGATCCCGCACTCACTCCCGTCCCTGCTGCCGACCCTCTTCCCGTCCCCACTTCCCGCTCCTGTCCCTGCAGGACGGCTGTTGTCTCCAGTCCCGCTCTCTGCTCCTGTCCCTGTGGGACGGCTGTTGTCTCCAGTCCCGCTCCTGCTCCTGTCCCCAGGGGGCGGCTGTTGTCTCCAGCCCCGCTCTCTGCTCCTGTCTCTGCTCCCGTCCTTGCTCCTGCCCTGTCCCCGCTCTCGCTGCCGTCCCCAACACCATTCCCGCTCCCGTGGGAGGGAGTGGGATGCTGCCCGTGGCTTCAGCCCCGCACTGGGATCCCGGGCAGGGCAAGTGGTTTCACAGGGAGAAAAAAAATTCTAGGGTACATCTCCCAGAGAAAGTTCTACAGCGGTTAAAGTTGTATGTTTTTATAAATGTTCCTGGCTGTCTGTAATGTTAATTGTTCATGTTAAGTTCTTGGCCTCACCCTGTTTTTGGCCCCAATTGTGTTATCCCATACCCTTTCAACTCTCGTCGTGTTAATGCCCTCGCTGCTTCCCTAAAATGGCGCCTGTGACTGAGGAGGAGGAGGAGTGACGTCAGTGGAACACATGCAAATGAAAGACGCAGAGAATGCTGGGATACTATTCAGATCTGAAACCCCTAAAATAACGAGCCCAAATAACATCTAAGACTGAAAATAGCGTTTCACAGTTGGGAAACATATGGAGAAGGCAAGGTCACCATCTGGAGCTGCTCGTCCTGTCACCGTGACCTGAATCGCATCCTACCATCAGAAGCTCCCCTTATGATAACAAAATACTTCAGTGTTTGTAGGTGCCCGTGGGGATGAAATGGTCAGCTTTTTTTGTGGCGACAGAGGTGAACTATCTGTCTTCCTCCATGTCGCTCTTCGGGATCAGCAGTGGTGCACGCAGCTTTTTGGGTTCCCCACCCGGAGTTGATCTCTATTGAATGCCTTGTAAGAGCAGGTGTCCTGGCCCATTTATTTCACTAAACACACCCAGAAATGGCCCCAAAATGCAGCGAAATTCCAGAGATTTCCGAGTGTTGAGGGTTGGGGTTTGTTCCCTTACTTCTTTTTTACTTTATGGAGAATTTTTTGCATTATTATGCTAAGGAAGCCTGCCGGGCTGCACCCTAGCGTTTGATGGCTCAAGATAAAGGGATGGGCGGGGTCTGAGGGGAGTCTGGGGGCTGCTCGCTGCCAGCCTACGTGCCTGCCCAAAGCTGGGAGCCAGGTTCTCTGCTGTGGAACCCTGCACTGCCATCTCCGCTCCAGCCTGCTACCTCCGAGCACACAGCCGAGCAACAGGACACACACGGTGAGTGGGGAGCCCTTCCTCCACCCTTCTCCCCCCTGGGACACAGTGCTGCTGCCTCCCCATTCCCGCCTGCCACCTCCGCAGCAGCACGAGCCCTGCTCCATCTCCACCACCGGGACTGAGCGCAGGCAGAGAGTGTCTGCGGCCAAAAAGGGACTGGAACTGAGTTATTGCTCTCTTTGTTGTTTTCATAGCTGCTGTTGTTTCTGTTTGTCTGGTTAGATACATTAGTAAAGAGCTGTTATTCCTACCCCCTATCTCTGCCTGAGAGTCCCTGATTCAAAAATCAAAATAATCGGGAGGGAGAGGGCTGACATTCTCCATTTCAGGAGGAGTTACTGCCTTTCTTGGCAAAATACCTGTTCTTCAAACCAGGACACTGTGGTAGATAGAGCTCGTTGCGCAAGATTTCGGGTTGTAACGGGCAGTTAGGGCCCCGCCCCCTCGTGACGGAAGTTGCCAAACCCCCCAGTAACTGTTAAGCAGAAGGGCGTGGCTTAGCCACCCCCAGTTATATAATCCCGGTCATCCCTTAAATAAACACCATTGTTCTCCACCGCATCGGTGTGTGCGTATCGATGGACCGAGTAGCCCGAGTGAGGTCAGGCTGCCGTGCCCACCTTTAGGAACCAGGTCGCCTTGCTTTTCCCTCGCGAAAGGCAACATAGTGGTGCCGAAACCCGGGAACCCCTCAGACTAACCACGTGGGACCGGGTTCGGGAGTCGCCTGTCCGAAAGGGGGCGGCCGAAGTGACGGGTTTGTCTTCGGCGAGCGGGACGCCGCTGGACCAGCCAGGAGGATGCAAGCTCTGGCGAAGGTCGTTCGTGAGTTGCACGCCCAGTGGGGCATTGATTGTAAACTTAAGGACTTTGATCTTGCTATTGCAAGACTGGTAGAATTAGGGGTCATTAGTAGACCCGTGGATGTTTTACATCCAGACGTGTGGCGCAACTGCGCCACTGCACTCGCCGACGAAACGGAGTCCTCTGGCAGCGGGAAAGCTTTAAAGGCTTGGGGGAGGGTCAAGCGGGCTTTACGCCAAGCTCTGGACCAGCAGGAAACGTGGAAAGCTGCTCAAGGGTGTTTGATGGCCGTACCCAAAGTGGGAGTGGGGGCAACTACACAGACCGCCCCGGAGATCGGCTCCTCTGAAAGTAAACGCATGCAGGAGCAAGAGCTGTCCCCTCAAACCCCGGGATTGTGCCCCTCTACCCCCCCCGTCCACTCCCAGTGCCTCTGCGATCTCTTCCGGCACTTCCCCTTTCTCCCCCAGAACCTCCCCAATCCACCAGAGATCTTCCTCAAAATCCCCCAGTTGCGCCGTCAGCCCCCCAGCCATTGAATCTCAATCCATTTGTAGAACAATCGCCTTAACGGCAAGCTGGCCCAGAAGGCCAGGGACGTGTTGGCACATGCCGATTCGGGACTTGGTTGGCAGCAGCCATCACCTTATGCTTTGCAAAATGGTGCCGAGCTAACAGGGGAGGGGAGGAGCACTAGCTCCAACGGCGGGAAAAACGGTGAATCATCAGGCGCGGCGCGCGAGCGGGAAACGGGGAAAGGGGATTGGGGGAGGAGGCAATCCAATCCGCAGCTGGGGTCTCCCAACAGGTTTCCATGTAGGAAAGTTTCCTCCCCTCACAGGGGGAGGAGACCGTTCGCCCGGGGAGGGGGGTGGGAACAGACCTCCTTCTGTTGTGGGCGGAGCGGGACCTCCCCTCGGGGGAGGGGAGAGGAGTTCAGGGGGAGGAGGCGGTATCACCACAAGGGGGAGGGACTGGAAAGGCGGGGCCACAGCCGAACAAAATGGTACAGGAGCCTGGAACTGTACTATCATTCTACTTCCGGCTCCGAGAGTAGCACCGATTATTCAGACTGTTACTCAGATTCAGACAAAGAGGAAGTGTACCGACCACAGCCCAAAGGGAAATCATATAGGGGCACAAATTGGGATAAGATTAAAATAGCATGCACCGATTGGGAGCCAGCGGCCAATGTACATGCATTCCCAGTTCGAGTGACCAGGGAAGGGCAGAATGCAAGAAGGGCCCATGTACCAATAAGCCCTAAGGATGTCCAGGCAGTGGTTAATGCCATTAAAGAAAAAGGGGTTAACTCAGCAATGGTCTCAACCCTCATTGACGGTATCTTTGGTAATAACAATATGCTGCCTTTTGATATTAAAAACTTTTGCCGTATCATATTCGATGCGGCTGGGATGATGATATTTAAGCAGGAGTGGGAAGACCAGTGTGGAAAGCAGCTGGCTCAGGGGTCGGGGCAGGGGCAAGCGTTGCACGTCTCCACCCTGTCAAGGTTGATGGGCCACCACGATAGTGTAGCTACACCCCAACAGCAGGCGGAGCGTCTGACAGACGCAGAAGTGACAGCCACCACTCAGCCAGCCAGAGAGGCCATTCGTACCGCCTCCAGGCTCGTATCTAAGCAGTCCCCTTGGTCCTCTGTCAGACAGGCAGAAAGTGAAAGCTTCACGCAGTTCGTAGACAGGATGCAATCTGCCGTAGACTCGTCATCCTTATCTGCGGATGCAAAAGGTCTGTTGTAGCGGACTGCCTACGTCAGCAGTGCAACTGGGTCATGAAAGAGATCCTGCAATCTCTCCCACCAGGAGCTAGCCTGGCTGATATGATAAAGCATGTAGCGAAAGAAGAGCACTGGAACACTCAACAACTGGTTGTCCACGCATAGGTTGTTATAAATGCGGACAGTCGGGCCACACCGCAGCCTACTGCCCTCAAGGGCAGCAGTCACACCCATCAATGCCTGTGAGACAAGCACGCGCTAGAGGACCCTGTTGGGCCTGTGGAAAAAAGGGTCACTTAGCCAAAGAATGTAAATCTCGGGGGCAGAGAAACAGGAGGGGGAGGGGGCAGTCTGGCCACACTCAGCCTCCTCCCGTGTGGAATGCAGGGCGGCCCAGGTATGTCAACCCCCCTCCTCCATGGAGCGAGCAACTCCCAAATCCTTTACCCCCCTGGGAGATGACCAACTTTCTGGCTCAGCCAGTCCCCCAGGCCTCTTCCCCTCTGCCCCAGACAGTAGTTCCGGGCCCGTCCATGCTTCAAATCCCACAGGGGCCGCCTCCGGAGACTGGAACACCTGGGTGGCCTTGGCAATAAAAATAAGGAAAGAACCAACGATAGTGTGGGGAATTTGCCGTCTCCACCAAAGTCGTGATGACTCCATTATTAGTCTGGCCTTCTGGGTGGATACCGCCAGCGACGTGACGGTAATCCTGTCAATGTCTTGGCCCCAACACTGGAAGCTCAGGGAAGTCCCACCAGTAAAAGGGGTGGGGGGCTTTCCTGAGCTTGGCAAAGCACCGAACCAGTTGCACTTATACTCTACAGTGAGAAAGGGACAGAAAAGCCAGTAGTCATTTACCCATATGTTATGTCTAAAACTCCACCTTTGCTAGGAAGGGATGGCTTGACATTGCTGGGAGCCAGTGTCACAAATTTATTCTGAGGGCCACTGCTACGCACCCGTCACTGCCTATCAAATTGGTTTGGAAATCAGATAATCCAGTGTGGGTCAAGCAGTGGCCTTTGTCTAAGCCTCGAATAACTGCTCTTCTTGAATTGGTTAACCGTGTATTACAAAAAAATCACATAGAGCCCTCCACCAGTCCGTGGAACACCTCTGTATTCGTCATCCCCAAACAATCAGGGGAAGGTTACCGCCTCATTCATGACTTGAGAGAGGTCAACAAAACCATTCAACCTATGGGTCCAGTTCAAACGCTGCTCCCCATGAACTCTGCCATTCCAAAAGGTTTGCCATGCGCAGTGTTAGATATAAAAGACTGTTTCTTTTCTATCCCATTGCATGTCAAGGACCAGGAGCGGTTCGCTTTCTCTGTTGTGTTCCCTAACAGCGAACGACCCAATCTGCACTTCCAGTGGAAGGTATTGCCCCAGGGCATGGTCAACTCGCCAACTATTTGTCAAGTGGCCGTAGACCATGCGCTTGCACCTGTCCGCCTCAGCAGCCCGACCGCGACCATTATCCAATACATGGATGACATCCTCGTCGCCGCACCATCGACAGATCAGGTAGACCGGCTCGTGTCTGCCATTACAGGCACTCTTAACACCAATGGATTCGAAATCGCAAGCGCAAAAATAAAAAGGGGACCTTGTGTAACCTTTTTCGGGGTGGGAATCACGACCACCTATGTGACCCCTCCCCAATTGAAAATACGCAGAGATATCCACACGCTCCACGATGTGCAGCAGCTAGTAGGGTCCCTGCAGTGGCTCCGTAACATCATCTTAGTTCCTTCTGAGGTCATGGAGCCCCTGTATGACCTCCTAAAAGGGAAGAACCCTTGGGAGCCATAGACCCTGACGTCAGAAGCAGCGGACTCACTGAACTACATCGAAAAACAGATGACTACCAGCGCGCTCGCCCGATGGAACCCAGGTATGCCAGTTGACCTTTACGTTCACTACATGCCAAAAGGAGTAGGAGCACTGACTCAAGGGCCCACCGAAAAGGCTCAACCAATTCAGTGGGTCGTCATCGGAAAACCAGCATGCACCTTTTCACCAGGAGCCGAGTGCGTCACCAGCCTCATCATAAAAGGTAGAAAGCTTGCCCTGAAACACCTCGGCGTCGAGCCGGCAACAATTTACCTCCCTTTCCGCAAACAGCTGTCTACACAGTCCACGGCCGTGTTAGAACTCCTGGCACTCGCCCTGGCCAAATTCGGTGGAGAAGTGCGGTATGCGGCAAAACCACCTTGGACTCAACTGCTGACCATCGCCGATCTCGACCTTCCACCGAAAGTTCTAGACAAACCGCAGCCGGGCTCCACAGTCTTCACTGACGCATCATCATCAACCTCGACAGCAGCGGCAGTGTGGCAAACCGGAAAGCAGTGGCAGTGCATTAAGGCATCGGACCCATCACTGTCAGTGCAGCAGCTAGAAGCAGTAGCGGTAACCCTTGCATGCGGACTTTTTCCAAAAGAACATCTGAACATCGTAACGGACTCTATGTTTGCAGTGAGGCTTTGCCTAGCCATGTCAGCACCAGGAGTTACAACATCCACAGCAGCCACGATGCTGGAAGAGGCCATCTACTCCAGAAAAGGTACCGTCTCCATCATCCACATTAACAGCCACGACCCAGTAAAAGGGTATTTTCAGATAGGCAATGATAAGGCAGACGCTGCAGCGAAAGGAATTTGGACACTACAAGAAGCTCGTCAGCTTCACGAATCGCTCCACATAGGCGCCAAAGCACTTGCAAAGAAATGCAAGATCCCAGTGGCGGATGCCAAGCATGTGGTGGCTACATGCCCTCATTGCCAGAAATCAACCCTGTGGACCTGCGGCGTCAACCCTAGAGGCCTCAAACCCTCAGAAATCTGGCAGTCAGACTTCACCCTTTGTCAGCTCTTAAGACCTCGAGCATGGCTTGCGGTAACAGTAGACACCTGTAGCGGTGTAATAGTGGCCACTCAACACCCCAAGGCAAATTCTAAGGTGACCATCTCACATTGGCTCACAGCAATGGCATGGCTCAGTATCCTTAAACAAATAAAAACAGATAATGGGACCAATTTTGTGTCTAAGTCAGTTCAAGAGTTCGCACGAAAATGGGGTATTAATTTAGTTCAAGGAATTCCATATAATAGCACAGGGCAAGCTATAGTAGAGCGAGCAAATCAAACGCTCAAAACAAAAATAGAGGTCCTAGCAAGAGCAGAAGGGTTTACTACTACCCTTTCCCCCAGAGATCAGGCTTGTGTGTTAATGACGGCACTCTTCGCATTGAACCAGTTCCCCAGGGGAGATGCAAATAACAGCCCCATCAGAAAACACTGGGCAGTCTCAGCACTGGAAGAGGGCCCTCCAGTTGTAGTTCGCACCGAGTTAGGAGAGTGGGAGTCTGGGTAGAAATTAGTGCTCACAGGGAGAGGATACACAGCCGTCAAAAGAGATGAAGTCATTAAGTGGTGCCCACTCAAATCAGTCAAACCAGAAATTAAAAAAGAAAACTAATAAGAATCCTAAGGTCTTGGTTACAGGATCAGAGTCTGCAGCACCCCAGTGACCAGCACGTGCACAAGCGGAAAGAAGGGAGTGAACGGATCAGCAGTTCCACATCGCCCAAGATTACCATGTGGGTGAGATCCGAGCAGGGAAACCACCTGCATTTGCTAGTGTTCCTAGGGCTTCTGGTCGGAGCCCAGGCAAGGACCAAACTTTACCCTCACCATCTGTATAAGTGGGTTTTGAGACTACAGGGTAGGGAAAAGGTGATTCGGGAAACTATTACAGCAGGTACCCCATCCTTCGAATTTGATATGGGAGACATATTTGGCATTGAACACAGAGAGGTTGTCCTCGCTCCACCGTCAGTGGACCTAGGAGGAGGAGAAAAATGGCGTGGTTAGAAATTTTATTACAAAACTTATTGGTGCCCGGCTTCCAACCCCAATAAGCCCTGGTGTAAATACCCAAAATACGGATATTGTGGGTACTGGGGCTGTGAAACCATAGTAACCCATCAGGGCTATGGTGGTTGGGCGCCAGAGACGCCAGACAAATTTTTAAGAGTCACCCCTGCACCAGCAGGTTGTAAACAAGACTCAATGCTGGGAGTGTACTATTCTATGGTTGACCCAAAAAGTAATGGATGCCAACGCTATAAGGCGACGATTTTACAGCCGGACCACCCCAGTTGGGCTTCAGGTCAAGCGTGGTCAGTGTTTATTTCTAAAACGAAATTCAAAAATATACAAATAATTAGGTTCCAACCATCGCCAGCCTATCAAGCAGTAGGGCCCAATCAAACGATTCAAACTTCACCTAAAAAACCTTTAACAAACCTCCCAACTGCACCAGCCGCCGCGCGCCAATTACGTCGCGCAAGAGAAGTGTCCGAATTGGACCTCATGTTTCGCATGCTGGAGGCGGCGTACCACTCAATAAATCAAAGCCGCCCAGAGGTGACCAATTCATGCTGGCTATGCTACGACGCACAACCCCCTTTTTATGAAGGGGTTGCCCTCAACGCGTCAGTCCAATTTTCAACTCTAAATAATCCGCCGCAATGTAAGTGGGACACCCCCTGTCAAGGAATTACTTTCAGCCATGTTACCAATCAGGGTGTCTGTCTAGGAAATAAAACCTTAGCCAAACAAAGGGGCAACCTCTGCACAGAAATAATTACTCCCAAAAAGGAGTCTAGCGAATGGGCAATTCCATCGTCCGGAGCCATGTGGGTCTGTCATCAAATAGGACTCAATCCATGTGTGTTTCTTCCCAAATTTAACCTGTCAGCAGACTTCTGTGTGCAGGTCCTTATTCTTCCCAGAGTCCTTTACCATTCGGGAGAAGAAATGTACCAATTTTACGAAGAGCCCCACCGGCGACAAAAAAGAGAAATCGTTACCATCACGCTCGCCACGATCCTGGGTGTAGCCGGCACCGCCACTGGCACCACAGCACTCATTCACTCTACAAACAATGGGTACAGCAAAATGCAAGAGATAATCGACGAAGACTTGCAGCGAACGGAGACATCCATCCACAACTTGGAAAAGTCTCTCTCGTCCCTCGCTGAAGTAGTACTGCAAAACAGATGCGGGCTAGACCTAGTATTCATGAAAGAAGGAGGACTATGCGCTGCACTCAGAGAAGAATGCTGCTTCTACGCCGACCACACCGGAATCGTCAGAGACTCCATGGCGGAGCTCCGAAAGAGACTGGCTCAAAGAAAGAAGGAACGAGAGTCCCGACAAAACTGGTTTGAATCTTGATATAATCATACTCCTTGGTTAGCCTCCTTGGTGACTTCCTTAATAGGAGCGATCACCATGATAATATTAGCCTTAATTTTAGGTCCATGCATAATAAATACGTTAGTGACCTTTGTTAAAAGCCGCCTGCAAAAAGTTAATATCCTGTTAGTTGAAAGGCAACAAATGCTTTAGCAGAGCCAGCCTCAATCAGTTAAACTGCGGTTATAATGCAAGTTTATGCTGGTTAAGTTTAAATACAGTTAATATACTAACAAATAATTATGTACCACCATGTTATTGCAGTTATACCCCTATTTTGTACCCCAGTTGATCCTGTATGCTACCCCTTTTTTGCATGAGAGGGGGGCAAGTGTGGTAGATAGAGCTCGTTGCGCAAGATTTCGGGTTGTAACGGGCAGTTAGGGCCCCGCACCCTCATGACAGAAGTTGCCAAACCCCCACTAACCGTTAAGCAGAAGGGCGTGGCTTAGCCACCCCCAGTTATATAATCCCGGTCATCCCTTAAATAAACACCATTGTTCTCCACCGCATCGGTGTGTGCGTATCGATGGACCGAGTAGCCTGAGTGAGGTCGGGCTGCCGTGCCCACCTTTAGGAACCAGGTCGCCTTGCTTTTCCCTCGCGAAAGGCAACAGGACACTGAGGAAAAAAGTACCAAGAAAATGGGTGGGATAAAAATCTAGGCAAAATCCGACTTAAAATGGCCAAAATACCCCAAGAATCTCACTAAAAATGGCCATAAAAGTCTTAAATCTGCAATACCCAAAATCTGAACAAACACCCAAAATCTGACGAAAATCCAAGGATTTCTGGGAAAAATACTTGGAAAGAACTCCTAAAAAATCCACACTAAAATACAGAAAAAGCCCTGATAATTAATAACCCGCAATTCCCCAAAAAAGTCTTATAATCAATCACTGGACACCCAAAATCTGCACGGAAACACTCTAAACCTGCCAAAATTCCGAGGATTTCTGGGAAAAATATTGGGAAAAATTAGGAAAAAATTCAGCCTAAAGCCCCTGAAAAATCTCCCAAAATTTGCCCTAAGAAACGCAAAAATCCCCTGAAAATCATACCAAAATGGGAAAAAAAGCCCTAAAATCTTCACTAAAACACCCCAAATCTTCCAAAATTCCAAGGATTTCTGGGAAAAATATTGGGAAGAAATTCTTAAAGAAATCTGCCCTTAAATGGCAAAAAATTCCTAAATATGCCCTCCAAAAAGTCCTAAAATTGGTCCCTGGACACCCAAAATCTGCACTAAAACACCCCAAAAATGGGGCCAAACACAGCCAAATTGCAGGCATTATTGGAAAAATATTTGGGAAAAAAATAAGAAAAATTTTTCCTTGATAATACTAAAACATACCTCAAAAATTTGGCATCAAAACCTGAAAAAAAAAAAAAGTCCTGAAAGTGACCATAGGTGTGTCAAAACCTGTGCTAAAAAGTGAAAAACAGCCACAAAATTGGCAAAATTCCATGAATTTTTGTAGAAAAAAAAAATTCCCAA
>JAOTQP010001870.1:0-11453 GCA_026413545.1 Cichladusa arquata
TCCTGGAGGGAGGATGGGTTGTGGAAAAGATAAAGATGATTGCCTCACCCTGTCCCAAAGATGGCCCATTAGCAGATAATATGTGCCACAGAGATAAGGGATCACTGCCCCACCCAGTTTTAACAGATGGTGATAGAATACACATTTCTGGCCACATCAACCAACACAAGTGGTCAGAAACCCCCCCAAAAAACCCATTCTAAACCTTCCTCTTCTCCCTCCTCTCCACCCCACCCCAAATGCAGGCAGCAAATCCGGCCAGTCCATCTCCAAGGGCTGCTCCCCCATCTGCCCCAGCGCCGGCATCAACCTGGGCATCGCGGCCGCCTCCGTGTACTGCTGCGACTCCTTCCTGTGCAACATCAGCGCCTCCAGCAGCGTCCGGGCCAGCTCCACCCTCCTGGCCCTGGGAATCCTCCTCAGCCTCCTCTACGTGCTCCAGGCTCGCCAGTGATGGGGCTGCCTGGGCAGGAGCCGCCTCCCACGGCTCTCCTTAGCCAATATCTTCTCTGTTGCTGTCTGCAAGGAGATCCTCTATTTCTCAGCAGGCTTCCAAGGTGATTGTTTCCCGGACTTTTTTTGCTCTTCCAAGCGTTGGAGACCCTGGGTGGTTTTGGCTGAGCTGTTCTCCTCCTCCTGTGGACACCTCCCGCTGCACTCTCGCTCCTCCTTGGCCAAGGTGGATGATTTTGGAAGGGTTTTCTGCTTTTTCTACCTGTTAATAACAACCCCCCCCACCTCCCCCCTCGTTTCTAAGGTTGGTTAAGCCAGGCTGGGACTTGCTGAGAACAGATGCACCCCAAGCACCACCAGGTCTGCTCCAGCACGTGGGTGGCACAGGCAGTGGGAATGCAGGATCCAAAGGGAGACACATTCCTGGCCCCTCGCAGCTGCAGTCTCTTTTTATAAAATTGTCTCGTTTCTTCTGATCCTGGGCTGACTTTTCTGGAAAACCAATGCCATGTGCTTTGTCCTTCCAAGTTCTGTAAGTGCCAGACCTGAATAAACTTGCTCCTGTTGTTACCTGAGGTGGGACGTGTGTGTGTTTGCTTGCTCCAGGGATTAGGAACTCTTTTATGGAAAATCCCAATACTGTACCCAGCATGAGGGTCCCTCGCCCTCTCAAGCAGCTTTTGGGTGCTTCACATCCTTTCCAGCTGTGAGCAGCAAATCCATCTCCTCCCTGTTGCTGTCCTTCCTGATAAAAACCTCTGGGCCAGCTTGGGAATGACTTTTCCAGGTGCATTTTAGTGCTAAATGCCAGGTGTTGGGGTCTGAGTCAACTCTAATGGAGCAGTTACCCACGGCAGCAGGACTCTGAAGTGAATCTGCATTTTACTAAGACTTGGTGCCTCAGTTTCCCTACTTTGGACTTGTAATGGTGACCACCACAACGGCCATACCTGAATGACTGTGGGCAAGAGGTGTGAAAATTTGGTGAAGTCAGAGGAGAAGATGCCAACACCCAGATCTTTAGGTCCAACCTTCAATGCCTGATGGTGCCCATGGACTGCTGGGTGTGTCTCCACCACCCAACTTTCCACATCTGCTGTCCCTCAGCTCCCAGGATCTTCCCAGGTGTTTTGACAAGGTTTTTGCTGGAAGTTCTCAGCTGTCCCATGGGAGATGTGTTCTCCTGCCCTCTGTGTCATCTGCCTACTTGCCTGTGGACCTGCTCGACACAAACCAAGCCAGAATTCAGCCTTAAAGTTCCAAGTTCAAGCTTTTTGTCACTTCCACTGATTGATCAAAAGTGCACTGTTTTTTTTTTCTATTTCTGGCAGCAAAACCCAGGTGTTGGCACATTTTAGCTTTGTACCTGCTTCTCCTGTGTCAAAACCCAAACAAAAGCTCCACAAACCTTCAAGTTCCACCTCTGTCCCCTCTTGAAGGAGTGATAAATGAAAGGTGGATGCAGTTGTACAGAAATACTGGTAACAAAAGTGGTTTTATGGCTTTTCCCCCCCTCTCTTCTCCCTCTCTTTTAATTAAAGTGACACAGATGTTAATGACAGCTTTTCCAACAGGAGGGATGGGTCAGTGGGACGTGATCTGCAATTTAGTGGTTAATTTGGGAAGAATGCATCACTTGTGTTGGTCCTTGGATGTGTCTTCCTTTGGTTAATGCATCCTCCTGGGACCTTGGGGCCTCAGGTGCCCCACAAACCTTTGCTATGCACGTGAAGCACAGGGAAAATAGGGGAAAAACTCCTCAAACTGAGATGGATATTCCCCAGCTTCCCTGTGCCTCAGCCTTCCTCCCAAAAGGGTTCCAAACCTTGGTTTTTGGGTTCCTTTGTCCCTCAGCACTTGCTGTGACAGTGAGCTGGCACCCAGAGCACTCTACATTGAATTTAGGACTCTCTGCCTTTTCTGGCCATCTGGGAAAAGGTTTTGGGGTTGGTTTGAGACTTGGTTGCCTTTAGCAAAGAGCTGAATTTCAAAGCCATCAGCTGTGTCCTGATGTCCTTCCATGCTTTTGTGAGGATCCTGATGGTGCCACACTGCACAGCCCCATGGGCTGAAGATCTGGTTGTCTCCTCCAAGCACCATTTCTCTCCTTTATTGGGGTTTCTTGGCCAGTGCCAAGGACTTGGTTGTGCCAGGGAGCAAAGGCTCACAGGGGGAGCAGCCAGAGGCTGCTTATCCCAATAAATACCAAATTATATTCATGGAATTGCCAGGGGACTGAGCTGAGGGTTGGCTGGATAAATTTACCATGCAGATTGGTTCTCTTTCCTCACTCTCTTTTTGTGTCTTCCTTCCCCTGTACTCTAATCTAGAATATGGAAAAAGGGATATTTTCAGTATTTCCTTTCCTGGCAGAGATCTCTTGGATAGATCCATGTGTGTTTGAGAGAGGGAGGGAGTGACAGCTTGTCACAGTTGAATCCCAAACACTTTCTCATCAGTCATGCCAACTCTGTACTATTCCTGGTCCTATTCTAGGTTTATTTTTTGCCCCCAAATCCCCAGAATGACAAATCTGGTGAGAACCTGGTCTGTTGTAAAACCCAGACCTAAAAATGGGCAGGTGAAGTAATTAAAACCATTAATAATAAGACAATAAGTAGGGATTTATGAAGTGTTCAGGCCGGTGGGTTGTTAAACCAAATGCTGGATTTGGAATTTGAGGGGCTGTGGTGGGACAGCCCTGAAGTGCTTTGGATTTCTGTGGACTGTGGAATTAAGAGATCAAAATCTGAGCAGGAAACTCAGATATTCACTTGCTCTGACAAAACAAGAGGTGATGAGGGGAAGAGCTCCCTAGAAGCATAAAATATCCTGGAAGAGTTTTTACTGGAACTTAAGAGCTGAAGTGAAATACCTGCCCTCTTTGGAGAGTGCTCCTGAGAAAATGGTTTCAGTGCTTCCATCCTGGAAATGGCTGTAATTCACCAGCAGCTGCTGCCATCTCCCACCACCCCACCAAGGGCTCCAGTTTTTGTGGATTGTCTAAAAATGCTCAAAATCCATTTGTGGCATCAGTGCTTCCCACCCAGGATCTGGGGGTTTGCTGTTTGCCCAAGAGAAGGACTTCAAAATGAACACAGTTCTTCCAGCTGGTTTTAAGAATATTTTTCTTTTTTAAGGGCAAAATTTATTTTGGAAACCACAAACCTGATGTGTCTTTCTTGCTCCAACAGAACAGATGATCAGTTGTTTAATTATTACTCCAAGGATGCACTTTGCTGCTCCAAGGATTGATTTGCTCAAGTTGGGGTTTTTTTGGAAGGATTTGTCTCCCAGGGACTTTGTTTGCCAGGAAAAAAGGAGGATGTGGTCCCACCACCCCTGTGGGAAGCTCTGGTGGATGTGAGCCCATGGGATGAGATAGAGGATCCATGCCCTCTGGAAAAAGCAGATGTGGGGCACATCTGGATGCCTGGAGGTTTAGGGCCCTGTCCCTTGCTCTGGTTGGTCTCAGCTGTTTGGGATGAAGGTGGCTCTGGATCCTTGATCCTGAAGGAGTTATTTCACCCCTCTCTGAGGCTGTGGAACAGGAATGGGAGCAGAAACGCCCAGTTTTGCATTTTGGGAGTGCCCACGGTGCCAGGGAAGCGAAGCCCTGGGTTGGTCCTGCCACCTACTGGCTTTTGCCAGGCTTGGTGGAGGAACTCAGAAGTCCAAATCTCCAAAATCAAGGCGGATGAGCTGCCTCAAACCAAATAATTGCACCCAAAGCAGAGCATCAGCAGCAGCAGAGACAGATTGAAGGTTTTAATTCGTCCAGCTTTGCTCTGATCGTGGAAATTGAGAAATAAAAGGCTTAAGAGGCTTCCCAAATCCAACATTTTCCATGGGAGCATTTTTTCCCAGCCCTAATCCTCCTGTTTCATCAAATGAAAATATATGAAGCCAGTAAAATGTTGCAGGATAAAAAAAAAATTAAATATTGGCACGTTTAATTTCAGCTTTGTTGGATGATCTGGGGTGGTTTCCCTGAAACGTTGATTTTACTAATCCCTATCTGTGAGATTTGTAACTGTGTATTATCTTTATTGTAACGGGATAAGCGGGATAAAGAAGCATCCATCCCTTTAAATATATTAACCTAAGTATAAGTGAAGTGTATGTTCCATCTTGTTTCTTATACTCTAATAAAAAATATATGGAATTAATAAAAAAAATACACTTGGAAGGAGATTTTTGGGTGGTTCTGCAGATATTAGCTCTTGTTTTGTGTGGAAGGGAAATGCCTGGATTGTATTCCAAGCTCAGGGCTGTGGGCTGGATAAAAGGACAGACCAAATTTAGGGACTAAAGGAGGGTTAAATGGCTGCATTTCAACTCAAGGCCATTGGAATCTCTTCCTGGGGATGAATAAAGGGATTGTCTTTGCTTTCCATAGCTCATAAATATCCTTGACTTGCCCGTGACCCTGCTGGGAGTGGAGATGGGATTTGGCCTTGGAGCCTGCACTCTTCCTTGGGGGAGAGGGTGGCTATTTTGGGCACACAGAGGGCCCTGTGGGGGTGTCCCTGGGCAGCTGCTCCTCTTCCTGCACTCCCAGGGATCCAGCCCTGCTCTGGGCACACGGACACACAGACACAGGGACACAGGGACACACAGACACATGGACACACGGACACACGGACACAGGGACACAGGGACACAGGGCTGGGTGCTCTGGACATTCCCCCCCCGCCAACATTCAGCTCTGCAAAGTTCTGTCATTCTAATTTTTGTTTTTATGGGGATCCCAGCTGGATCCCATGGGATTATATTCCCTGGGAAATGTGAAATAACAGCGGTGGGCTCAGGAGTTTCATTCCTTTTCTCTGGATAATTCTGGAGAATAATTGCATTGTCACTGCCATCCATATTGTGCAGCCTGGTTTGCAAGTGGTTTTTGGGATGGGAGGGCTCCAGTGGTGACAGGGAATATTTTGGGGACTGGGGGGACACTGCACAGCCAGGGGGTCACAGAAGAAACCTGCACCTCCCTCCTGCCTGGCATTCCCATTTCTCCTCATGCTGTCATCCATTCCCAGCTCCTGCTGTTCCCTAAGGATCTGCCTGTCTCTGCACAGGCCCAGGATGGGTTTTTCCATGTTTCAGCTGTTTGGAAAGCCGAGGGAAATGGTGCCACATCTCCTGTTTGCTCTTCAGGTGTTCCTCGCTGGCATCCCAAGGTTGTCCTGATCATCCCAGGATGGGAGACACCAAACAGGGGCTGAGGTGGGAGAATTCCAACCTTCCCATCACAGGATCCTGGAATGGTTTGAGTTGGAAGGGACCTTCAAGATAATCTCATTGCAACCCCCTTCCACTGTCCCAGGTTGCTCCAAGCCCCATCCAACCTGGTCCTGGACACTTCCAGGGATGGGAAGCCTGTGCTTCACCATCCTCACAGGAAAGAATTCCTTCCCAAAATCCCATCCATCCCTGCTCTCTGTCAGTTTAAAGCCATTCCCTGTGTCCTGTCCCTCCATCCCTTGTCCCAAGTCCCTCTCCAGCTCTCCTGGAGCCCCTTTAGGCACTGGCAGGGGGTCTGAGCTCTCCCTGGATCCTTCCCTTCTCCAGGCTGGACATTCCCAGCTCTCCCAGCCTGGCTCCAGCTCTCTGAGCATCTCCAGGGACTCCTCTGGACTCTGATGCTGAAGACCTCAGGGATGGATGCTGTGCTCCATGTGGGGCACCACCAGGGTGGGTGGGAGAATCTCCTCCCTCACCCAGCTGGTCCCACACCCTTTAATGTAGCCACTGACATGGTTTGGGTTGGGTGAATTCCCATTCCAGCTCTCTCTGAGCTGCTTCAGGACATCTGCAGCCTCCCTGCCTCCATCTCCCAGCTGGAGAACAATGACACCCACACTCCTCAGCCCTGTTCAGGTTGCAATCATTCCAAGGGAAAGGTTTTTCCTCCTCACAGCTCCTCACCTCAAATCCCAGCTGATGTTTCCAGGTGCCTCTGTTGTAAAAATACTTGTCAGGAAGTGTCAGAAAAAGGCAGAGCTGTGCTTAGGATTTGAAATTTGCATGGAACCACAAGCAGTAGTTAAAGCTGAGGGCTCTAAAAATCCTGCCTGGGTATTTCCAGCATTGCTAATGCTCCCCAGCTATTAAGGAATCTCTATCTGCTCCAAGGCTCTAGATTTCCATACTACTGGAGAAATAGATAAGCAAAATCTATCTGAAGAGATTTTATCCAAACCCTTAGAAGAAGAGAGGAAAAGAGATTCAAGGCCTTCTCATTTCCATGATGCTGAGAAAGCTGATCCATGGCAGAGGAGTAGGGAAAGCTCGCTTGGAACAGACATTTCTGCTTCAGAAGAGACCTTTGTCCCAAAATTCTGACTGGAACAGGACTTACCTCTTGTCACTTAAGGGAGAAACTTCTGGGGGTTTATAGTGAACATTTTCTTCTCAGTTTTAGCAGTGGGATTGCTCCCAGCTGAGCTGGCTGGGGCGGAAGGTTGGGCTGCAGATTGTCCAGAGAAATTGTGGATGCTCCATCTCTGGAAGTGTTCAAGGCTGACTTGGACAGAATTTGGAGCAGCCTGGGATAGTAGAAGGTGTCCCTGCTGATGGCAAAGAGGTGGAATGAGATGATTTTAAAGTCCCTTCCAACCCAAACCATGCCATGATTTTATGATTCTCTGCAAAGCCAAGCTGTTTCTCACAGCATCAGCAGCACTTTCTCACCTTGAGATCCAAAATGCCAGAGGTGCAGCTCCTCTGCAGATCCAGCTTTGGAACCCTGGGCAGGAGAGGAGCTACAGGAGGGTCACAACTCTCCTCCTCTTGTGCATGAAATCCACAGTCCTTTTCCTGTCACATTTTCACAACTCACCGTGGGAGAGATTTTCATGGCTGGGAGGTGGGAAAGCACCAAGTTAGACTTGCTGCTGATGCTGTGAGTGTCTCCTCACCATCTGAGGTGGAATTCCCTGGCAATAAGAGATGGAGACACCATCACCTTTGCTGAAATTGTATCTCTGGACTCATATTTAGACCCCAGTATCATTCCAAGAGTTTTAACTCCAAGCAGCTCTCAGCAAGTAAAGCAAGAAATTCCAAGATATCTAATCCCTCTTTTTGTATGGCCAGGAAACACTCATGGCTTTTCAAATCACTCTAAACACTCCTTTATTTCATTATTTTTTCACAAAAAGCCTGTGCTGAGAAAACCAATGTATTACAGAGATCTGATGGATTGCTGAGTGTTTATGGAATGTCACCTAAAATAACTCACAGCAAAGAGGTGTTTGCCTGTTCCCTGGATGCAGCAGGAATTGCTTCCACACTGCTGTGCTGCTAGGAGATACAAATGGCAATCATTTAAACCAAATAAAGGCTTTAAATCACTTAACACATTTTCTTTTACTGCTTTGCATTATTTTTAAAGGCAAAAATGTCTGAAACATGCAGACTGGCTTGGTTATTCATTATTCCTGAGGAATAGTGTTCAAGGCCAGGCTGGATGGTCTTGGAGCAATCTGGTCTACTGGAGGGTGTCTCTGTCCATGGCAGGGGGCTGGAATGAGATGATCTTGAAGGTCCCTTCTAAAAGAAACCATCCCATGAATCTATGCAGAGCTTTCCTTGAGCATTTCCATAAATTTAAACACACACAGAAAAAGAGAAAATTTTAATAATAATAATAATAATAATAGAATATTTTGGAATGAGCTTTTGGGACAATTTGCTCAGATCTTGCCTTCTAGAAACACCAAGTGATGTCAAAGTGGAAGCCTGGGAAAACCAGATTTCAAGGCAAGATGAAGTTGATAACGGCGTCATCAAAAACAGGATCTAGGTGTTCCCAAGGTTATGGAAAAAGCTGTGTTGGATCAGGCACCAGATCTGGTCAGATCAGGAAGGACTTGCCCTTTATAATTTCAGTCATTTATGCCAAACTGACTTTTATTTTTGCTTTCTATCCTGCCCAAACTAAAAAACTGCAAAAGACAAATTATAAAATAGTCCTTAAGTGCAATCACAGATTTAATCTCCAACCTCTTGCTTCATTTAGTAATAGTGATATTTAACTTATATAAAATCTCTGACTAAACTGGGGTTGTTAAAATATAGAGAAGAAAATTCTCTCTGCATCCCTCCTCCTTCCCCAGCACTGAGTTTGAGTCACAAGACCATTTTAAAGTCATTTTTAGGTTCATAGCCTGGAGTGTTCTTGGCTCCTCGTGGAGTTTGCTGCATCTGTGAGAGGATAATTTTGCACCCCCAGAGAGGGGCTGTGATGAGGAGCTGAGCCCTGCTGCTTCTCATGGTGCCAGCAACAGATGGGATCTGCTGGTGGAGGACTCCAAACCTGTGTGATCCACATGGATGGGAAGCTGGGATCACCGTGTTCTGCAGGAGAGGCTTGGGCTGCTCTTGTGGCTTCTGTTTGGACAGGATTGAATCATTCCAGGAGCAGATTAGGAGGTGATAAAACCACAGAGTGATGAGGTTCCATCTCTCAAAGTGCCACAGTGCAGGTGCAAGACAAGAGGGAAGAGGTAACAAAAAAGAAAACAACCCAAACAAACCCAAAAAAACCCAAACAAAGAAAAAAAAAAAGGGAAAACCAGAGTGACACCACAAGGATTTCCAGTTAAGGCTCCCTTGAACATCAGCAGTCTCTGCATGAGGTTGTATTTGTTTCATCTTGTAATGGTTTTGAAAGCAAAACCAGTGAGAGATTCCAAGTCAGAAATACAATTTAATAGGAAAAAAGAGAAAAATAAAATACATTCAATAGTACAAAAGAAAAACCACTGACAGAGTCAGAACCTGACACCTGACACCCTGCTAGTCAGGGTGGTGGTAGCAGTCCAGATGAAGTGATCTTGTTGAAGCAGTGATCCTGTGGAAAGGTCTGGTAGCTCTTGTCCTCTGGAAACCAGTGGGTGAAGGCAGCTTTGGAGTTCCAAATCTCAGTTTTTATCTAGGTAGGAAATGTTTGGCTCCTCCCCCTGGGTGGAGCAGCTCCCAATGGTTTGATGTAATTTTATCAGTCATGCACTGGGACTCAATGGCCCATTAACAGGAGATATCTCCTGGAGGAAGGATGGATCATGGGAAAGATAAAGAACATTGCCCCATCTGTTTATGAACAGGTGGCCCATTAGCAGAGGATATCTCCCAGAGAGATCAGAATCACTGCCCCACCTGGTTTCAGCAGATGGTGATAGAATACAAACCTTTGGGCACATCTTTACATTGTAACCTAGGACACATCTTTAGAGCTTTGGGGTTGGAAGCAATATGAAGATAAGGTGACAGTGATAAAATTTTTAAAAAGGAAAAAATTGAGGGGCTGGAGCATGTCAAGAAAAGGGAAGGAAGCTGTGGAAGGGTCTGGAGCACCAGGAGTGGCTGAGGGAGCTGGGTGGGCTCAGCCTGGAGAAAAGGAGGCTCAGTAGGGGCCTTATTGCTCCCTACAAATCTCTGAAATGAGGTTGTGTGGTCTCTTCTCCCAAATAAAAAGCAACAGGACAAGAGAAAATGGCCTCAAGCTGTGCCAGGAGAGGTTTAGTTGGATATCAGGAAAAATTTCTTCACCAAAAGGCTTGTCACAGTGATTTGAGGGTGCCAGGATATCTACTTGGGCACCTTGAAATAAAACAAAAATGGAAAAAAACCCTAACCCTGGTTTATACATTCACAGGTAGAAATATTTGGATTTAGGTATCTGTAGATCCAAGATAAAACGTTCCCATTTTAAGAGGAAATGAAACTGTTTCAGAGTAAATTACCTGAAAAAAATTTTTTTTCAAGTCCCATTGCCTCTAATTTCCCTTGTGCTCTCCCCAGTTATTGCTCCCCATGGCAGCCTCTCCCTGAGTCACTGCAATCTTCCAGGAGATCTGTGGATCCACATGTGAGCTTAAAAAAAATTGGGGAGAGCCTCACTAAGCACTGTGACTTGTTACAGAGATATTCCCTCTCCTGGTACTTCTGCTCTCTTCACGTCATTCCAAAACTTGGGTTGAGGTTGGAATTCATTGTGAGTTTTTTTGTTCAGTCTTTTTCTGTTCATACTTGTCCATCAAAATCCAAGTTAATGATGGGTTTAATTTTGTAAGAATTGTGTGGTTGAGTGTTCAAGGCATCTGAGAGAGGGAAGAGCCCATTCCAACTCCCAGTGCTGGGATTTCACAAATTTGGTGTGAAAACCTCATCTCCCACCCCTTCCCCCTGTTTCTCTGGATCTATCCCGAAGGAGGCCCTCATAGCAGACCTAATGATTAGGGCAAGGCCAGAAAACAAAAGGATTTGTCAATTCTTTGACATCAAAGCACTGAGATATCAAAGGAACTAAAGCACCTACAGACACAAAAACAAGTTTTGAAGAAGCCTCCTGGATCTACATATTTATCTTGGCTTTGTTTCATTTGATAAAAAAGGTGAAACCCCATAACCCAGAGCTGTTCTCCAGAATTTTAATTCAAATTACCAGGCTCTACAAAGAGTTGAGAGTCATTGTCTGGATGAGGAGACAATCCCAAACCCTCTAGAAAACCAGAGATGGGAAAGTCTGGCTGTTGGTTTGATCTGTGCCATCTACAAGGATTGACCACAGGGATTTAGATAAGAACATCTGGACAGATGGATAAAGTCCCTGTAAAATGACATCAAATATTCACAGGAAATAAGAGAATGTGCATAAGAAAAGCTGTAACAGGGTGAGTATAATCCTTAAGTGGTTTGGGATGGAAGGGACCTTCAATATCATCCAGTTCCAGCCCCCTGCCCAGCAGGGACACCTTCCCCTGGACCAGGCTGCTCCAAGCCCATCCAGCCTGGCCTTGAACACTTCCAGGGATGGGGATGTAGTGATGGATTCCCCTAAAGTGCTTGTCCTATGTCAGGACATCATGGTCCAGGGTCTTTGGACACAGACATGGATTTTTGTTTTGCATTAATAGCTCCTCCCTTCCTCCCCCAGGAATTCATCCCATTTTTAACCACTTTAAGTGGACACAATATCCTGTGGGAAGAAT
>JAOTQP010001872.1:0-11387 GCA_026413545.1 Cichladusa arquata
GGTTGTTTTTTTTGTTTGGTTTTTTTTTTTGTTGTTTTTTTTTTTTTTTTTTTTTTTTTTTTGGATGACAGAGAGGAAGTTGCATTTCCCTTCATGCACTGAGCACATGGACACCAGAGATGCAAAAAGCAAGATCCATTCCAGACAGGGAAGGGAAAGGAGGGGGCAGTGAGAAGCATGGAGACAGACCACGTAGGCAAAACAGGAAGTTCCGGCTAAAGAGGAAATGCTTCAATGCTATCTTAAAAACATGTTGCTGTGGAACTCTGTGCAGCTCTACAGAGGTGAAAGAAAAGCAGCTTTCTGCAGATTCAGCAGTCTGAAGTTCACGTCCTGCCACACACAGGCTGTTGTCCCCTTCCTTAAAGAGGGGCCACAGCTTGTGCTGCCCCTGTACAAGCAGCTGGAGAGAGGAACCAGGCTCCTGAGAAGCAGCCTGAGCACAGACACCTCCATTTCCTGTGTGCAGTCTGCTTGTGTCCTTTCAGGTGGTTTCCAGAAGAAGACAATGCAGGCTCATAATCCTTCAGTAGCCTCTTCTACTTTAGAAGCAGCTTGTCCAGTGACCAGATCAGCTACATCACACAACATCATTCCCAGTTTTTGGCTGTCAGGATCCCACACAGGGAAATGTGGTTGGCAGCAGCCTCAAAAGCCTCAGTGACACTTCACTTCATCAGCAGATTAGTTTCCCCAGGACTCTCTGAAAGACTTCTGATGTACAGGTTTTAAGAGAAAATGGATCAACAGGATCACAGTGAACCTATCTGAACATTTAGAAGCAATGTACTGTTCATCTGCTTTACCTTATTTTAGTGGCTGTGTAACTAGAGAGGAAGCAGACTCCTTTTTAAGGGCTAGGAGATGAAAAGTATGAGCAGTAAAAAAAGGCCAGAAGTGGCAAGTGACTAGAGACAAGAATAGTCCTTGTGTATCAGGTTGTAATGTTGGGTAAGTCACAGATATCACTGATGCCTTGCATGATCACAGCCACACAGCTCCTTCTTTCTGTGAATTATAATCATTACAGGCATTAATACCTTCAGACAGCCTTTCTCCCTCTTTCACAGGGGTACTGCCTGTGAATGAAAGACAGGATGAGAATCAATGAGCACTGTTCTTTCCAATTCTGACATCTCAAGAAATAATTGAAACCTCATGGACCTCAGTTGTAACTTCCTATTTAGTTTGTTAAATGCCAGGACGCCTCTTGTGCAAAAGCAAGTCAGCCTCTTAAAGCCAATTTAGATAATCCCATGATCCATGGGGCAACAAACAGGCAGAATTTCCGAGTACAAAGATAGCCCTGTAGTCAACATCTCTGAAACTGAAAGACTCTTTGTGTTGTGCAACCAGCACCATTTCTGAGTTTTCTCAGAAGCCAGTGTAAAGAGGCTCGCTCCAGCTCCTGTTCTGTAGAGGGTGAAGCTTTCTTGCCTACTGTGCAGGGCTTCTCCAGCACAGAGGGCAGCTGCTGTAAGGCTCACACATGCCCAGACACACACGTACGCTCACACGCATGATCTACCCAAACTGCTTTTGTTGCTCTGGGGCTTTAGCAAAGCCTGTTATCCATTTTGCTGAGTAGTCTTCTTTTTCTTTCTAATAATGGTGAAAGGCAGTTTTCAGTTCGCTGTCAGCAGTGATCTCAAAATGACAGGCCAGTGAAACATTGCGTAGACCACAAAGGAGTGTTTTCCTTGGCAGCACGCCCAACTCTGTCATATTAATGCCCAGCCAAGAGCTATTGTCCTTGACAAGTGACTCTGCACTGGCAGAACAGGATCCACTGCAAAAGAGTTCTTCCCATGTGCTACACTGCTGGTGTCTTCTGAGCCTTTAGGAAGGCTGAAATATCTGCCAGTACTGGAAAACTCACTTCCCCTAAACCCAGTTATTATTTCACAGAGCTCTGGGGCAGCAATTTGGCACTGGAGAAGAGAACCACTGTCCAGAAGTTAGCTACAGAGCAGCACTAAATGCACCCAGAAGACACCTAGGCCGAACAAAACCAAGCAGGCTGGGGGACAGTGAGGAAAGGCCATTCACACTGTGCAAGGGTAGACAGCCAAGTGAGCAGAGTAGGTAGTGCACAGCTGGCTCCTTTAGCAGCTGGCTTAGGGCAGGGAGCAAAAAACACTTTGAAGACTATTAAAAATCCATGTTTTATCCACACTGAAATATCCTGTCCATGCTCTGCTTTGTTAATGCCCTCTCATTTGTGGTCAAAGAAAGTGCAGGTTCACAAATACAAGATCAAAACATTTTCTTTTGGAGGTGAAAAAATCCTTCTTGTCACAGAAATCCTCCCACACAAAATTTTCCTTCAATTTATCTGTGACTTCCAATTAATAAATGCTTTGTTGTAAAGTTGTCAGCTCTCCTGAGTGGAGCAGGGCACTTTCAAACTGCTTAATACTGACAGTAAGGATTTCCTTTTGAAAAAAGGAAATGAAAGAACATGATGTGAGTCACAGAAAACTTCCCCCATGTAAGAACAGATCTGAAGGGGATTCTGGGGAGCCAGTGAGACCAGAGAGCACAGCACTGGCATGTCGGGCACTTAAACTTCAGAAAGCTTCTGTCCAGGACCTGCATGTCAACGAGGCCTAGAGGAGTCTGTACACACTCACTTTCACCAAGGAACAGAACTACCTGAGTGTGCCCAGCTGGTGTTTAGGAGAGATGACTCTCCCCAGCAAAAGTCAGACCTTGGTTATGGCTTCTGCCTGTACACACCCTAAGCTGCTGAGCCCAAAGAGAGGTGCCCCCAGCCAGTGTGGTGCACAGAACCCCACTCACTCTTGGGGGGGCCTATAAGGACCTCCTGGAGCCGCCTGGAAGGTGTTCCCATGCTCAAGGACATTCATGTTCCCTGCTACTAAGTAAGAATGTGGCTAGCTTGAGGTCATGACATATTCCAGTCAGATAAATGCAGGAGATAAAAGGACACCCATCCATGCTATGCTGGCTGCTTCTGAGGGGAGAGATCTCAGAGCCTGAAAAGTCAAATGGTTCCAGTCTCCACTCATTTGTCTTTCAGCTGAAAACTTCTGGTGCCTTGTCTCATTCACAGGGGGATCTCACCCCTGTCACTTTCATTTGGCTTTTAAGGCAGGAGAGGAAAGGACACATTTGTTTCATTCTTTTTCACTCTGTAAGTCTTGGAATGGAACACTGTATCTGTTTTATTGACTTGTTGATGTTATTATCACTTTCTTATTTGGGGTATTAGGCAAACTTTCCTTTCCCTGGTGAAAGAGTGAGAACACTCACTCATGTCTAAAGCAAGAATATAAAAGAGAAGCTCCATAAATGGTTTTGCTCTGTTTTAGAGTTGGAATCTGAAGAGGAGGTTCATGAATGAAGTCTGAGTTTTATGGAAATGCATTACACCTGTGGATTTAAAGAGACATCTATAATTGCTGTGCTCTGCCACGTGTAGCTTTTTGGTATTCTTTAGAGAGACCTTTTCTCTTTTCATACTTAGAGAGGGTTGTGCTTCCTTTCCCATCCTAGAGGACTGCCAGTGAGGTTTGAAAAGAGCCATTTCTTTTCCTAAGTTCATAAAGTGTTACCATTTCTTTAGCTGAGTCATCTATGCATGATCAAAGCTTTAAAGACACAATTTTCAAAGGTGGCTGGGGATTTGACTACTCAATTAAACCGAAAGTGAATCTCCCAATCCTCTGAGGTGCTTTGAGAAAATCTCTTGCTAAATGTAGTAGCTTAATGACGATCTAAAGATACATAAAGACAATTTCATGTCTTTTTGCTGAAAAATCGTGGGCTACTTCCACTCAGTAAAAACTTGACAGGCATTAAAGAGCATCACAGACTCCACAGAGGCAAATCTTACTCCATTTTTCTGGACTGCAGCTCAGTTAGTAGCCTTGTTGTTTCTTTCCTGAAGCATGGCTAAAAGGTAGGGCTAGGGCAGTATATCTGCTGTATTTTGGGGCTGCCTTTCCACAAGAAACATAGAGAATGGCACGTCAGAGGTCTGCAGCATACTGTCAGGATACAGGAAGTGTTCATCTGGGTCAGGCAGTTTGATTCAAGTTCACGTCTCCGTATTTCCATTCCTATTCAGAAGTAAAATAAGAATTAGCATTAGAACACTGACATGAAAGCTGCCAGAGCTTAGGTGCAGCTCTAAGTGGGGTTTTGATTGCTCTGTAAATCGTCATTACACTTTGTTGTATGCTACATCCAACATGAATCTGTCATCATTCCAGAGGACTTAGCTATCCTATTGCTGTTTACATATTGAAAGCTTTTTACTTCACAGTTTTGTTTGATGCAATAATTTTTTTTCACTTAGTCCCCTGATTTATTTCATTTAAAGATTGGTGAGTCATCTGATTGAGAAACTTGGTGAGAATCAGAGCAATAGCTAGTGGGTTGTTCTGTTTATTGATAGGCTATATTTCCCTTAGCATGAGCTATAAACAACAGATTACTTAGGAAAAGAAAATTTGTGGAAAATGATGGGTATTATCTACATAAAGGTTGTCTGTGACATTCAGAAAACATGATTTGCACAAATTCTGAAGCTCACACCATAGCAGAGGATTGCAAAACACATCCATCTGGTAGCTCCCTTATGTTTTTCTAGGCTGACTCTGTGAAGTGGTTTGGCTTCAGTGACAATACAATCCAGATGTTGGCCTACAGGCAGCAAAAGTATTTACTAAGCAAAATATTTTTGCTTTTTTTCAGTGATAAATTCACTAGATTCCCCTCACCTTGTGAGAACACACTATTCTGAACAGTAGCAGGAAACTCTGCATCTTATTAAAGGGCTCACTTACACAAGTTGATGACAGCCACCCAATAATGGCATCGAGCTTTGTTTTTGCCAAGTATTCATGGTGTGGGAAAGGGGGAATTTGGATTCATTTTACCTTACATGCCAAAGTTTCTTGAAATCTGGTGTATTCACTAAGCAGGACACAAGTTGGGGTGATTTGCTGTGGCAGAGCCTGCAGTCTGTCACCAGTCAAGTGCTTAAGGGAGGTGGAAAGGTTTGGGATTTATCTGCTTGGAGAATGTCATACCTAAGTGTTAAGGAAACTCCTTTTTCTTGAAGCAGGCTAGTTAGCATGATTCTGTATCTGTAAGCTTTCTACAGCACTTGGCTTTTGCTCTAGATCATTCCATGAGTGCATTCTGCTGTTGTTAAATGCTGTAACGCTAAGTCTGTTCAGGAGTGAATCTGGGAACTGTGTCCTGGTGCCCTGATAATCCAGGTAACTGCTTCTTGGACATTGCATTGCAGCTGGTTGTAAGTGGAGTTTGCTATAGAAAATATGGAAGTATATAGACCTGTGTTGCTGGAAAAACACTGCTAAAAAGACAGCTGTTGGCAAACATTTAGGGGGATAGGCAATAAAGCAGCAGAAGTGGCGGGTTTTTTAAATAGTCTGAGACTTGACGTAGACCTCTTGTTTTCTGTGCATCTCAATGCATACTGCCTTTCATGGCTTTTTTATCAGCATTGTTATCTTGAGTTCTGCAAGCTGAAATTAATTGGCAGTACTGGTTGCCAAAGCTATTGTCCCAACAGAGATTGCATGTAAGGACAAATCCAAATCATGCTCAAGTTGTAGAAAGGATGTCTCTGTTGCAGTACAATGCAACAAATGCAGGCAGTGTGTTAATCTATTTTCCCACCTATTGTCTGTAGATTTCAGCCAACTTCTAGCCAGTGGTTAATTTTAATCTATTCCCTGTATGGGAGGATTTTTGTCAAGGTGGAGGCCAGACCAGTTGCTGATTTTTCAAGAGGCTTATTTTGTTTTATTAAATCTTGTGCAGAGTTAAATACAGGAGCCCTTGTTACAAGGGAAGGTAATTGTTTTACAGATTTGGTCTGCAGGGAACTTAGTGGAGATGGCTTTTAATAAGAAGCATCTGGAAGGCTGTCATGATTTAATTGAATGGCCACCCCACGGAGCAAGGCACATGCTAAAACAGGAGGGTGTGGATTAAGCCCTCCACTATCAAGTGTGGCCATGAACATGTCATCCTGTGACTGCAATTTTCGGGCCCAAATGGGTGCCTACCCCAGCAAGTCTTTCCTGGCTCCTGCTGGGAATATTTTCTGGAATGCTGTGAGGGGCTTCCCAGCTGTGTGCCTGCAGGCAGGCGTGCCCTTGTAAGGGTTCCCCGTGTCCAAAATGAGAATCACAGCTGGTGCCTTGCTGTTCTTTATGTTCAAGAGGAGCTTACAGGACCTGCCAGCAGCACTCGGTGTCGACACATCAGGGTGTGCCTGGCAGCAGGCTGTGTGCAGACCCGGCTCTGCTGGAAAACCACCAGAACCAGGGAAAACCGTTCTGCCTAGGTGGGGCTGGGAAGGTAACAGAAGTCCCCTAAGAAGTGTTTCAGTGAGAAAACGGCTAGGCAAGCTTCTCCTGCCCTTGTTTCTAAGCAAGTGCTTTGGTTGGATGTTGGTTTAGGAGTCACAGCAGTGCTGATCCCTTTGCTTACCTGGTGTGGTAGGCATGAGCTCTGTAACTGGCTTCCTGTGATCAAGGGTGGGCATGTGTGCATGGCAGCAGCTGTCCTAGGAGAGAAACTGGAGCTGGAGCTGGGAGTACTGTGGAGCTTGGCAGACAGCTGTTTCTCCCAGTTTGATGCAGTGTTCCCAGTGTGTTTCTTCTAGTGAGGTGACACCACCTGGTGCCAGCCTGCAAAGCTGCCTCTTTCTCTCTCTGGACACAGCCACTTGCTAAGAGCTTGTGCTGGTAGTGCACTAAAACTCCGACAGGGAAATTCAGGCATCAAGGACCTGAGTTTCTCTTAGTGCTATTCCAATGTCTGAGTGGCAAGGTTGCGCACAGGATAGGGGTTTATGTAGATGTGCTGAGTGCCTCCATGAAATCCTGACAGGATTTGGCAATTGGGAGATGAGAAAGCAGGTACTTCTCTGCTCTGCACCTGGTCTGGTATTTTGTTGAAGGTCATAAGATCACCAGCAAATAGGAGATGACTGTCTCCAAACCCCAGAGATCTAAAATCATGCCAAGGAGTGTGGGGGGAGGGAAAGTGGGAAGGTGTGGAAGACTTTATGACTTCTTATTGCAGCTATAATAGATTAAAACAAACAAACAAACAAAAACAAAAACAAACAAATCCCACAAAACCAAAAACAAACAAAAACCTAACCAAAAAACAAACCATTAACAATACCAAAACAAAACAAACAAAACAACAAACACACAAAATCCCATAACAAAGCAACGAACAACCCCACAGCTCTCATATCCTCCCCCCACAGTAACAGGCATTTCCCTTTTGAGGTAGCCTGGCAGATTTAGGGGTTTTCTGGAACGCATTATTGGAAAGGGCTCCTTTACAGCCTGTATCCTTAACTGCTAGAGAAAACAATCAGTGTAGCAGCAACTTAAATAACAGTGAGGCATAAAATCAGAAACAGCCACTCAGGCTTGCTATAAAAATAGACAACAAAGAAGCTCTGAAAAACTATTGTTATTTCTATAGAGAAATATTTATATAGAGGATTTCTGTGAGCATAAACCTAAGCTGAAGTGGAAGTGACCATACAGAATCTTCAGCTGTGAGAGGACAGGCCTTGCAACTTGGTCCACATGAGAGAAACAAAAGCTTGCCCTCATCATCAGCTGAGTCCTGGGGAGCTGCTCTGTTAGCAAGGGCAGAATTGTGGGCAGTTTTAGTTCATCTCCGTGGTCTTTGATTTATGTTGGATAGAGCAATGCATTGCCATTTGCTTGCTGGTTTGTTATGACTTCTACCCGCAGTTTCAAAAGCTCTTTGTAAGATTTTCCATCTCTTTTTGCTCTGATAATAGATATCAGGTCACTCTGGAAAGTTGTCTTTAAATGTCCAACTTCATCTCCAGGACTGGTGAAATCTTACTGGCACTTCCTAGCATGAAGCAAACACATAAGCAAGCAGAAGCAAAATGTCATACTCAGATATGAGTGGATTTATTGGAGAAGATCCCCAGCTCTAGGCAGTTTGCTGACAAAATTCAGCTAGACAATTGGGATTAGAGGAAGCTTTATCATTTCCAAAGTTATGTCACGTTTCTTTAATGGCATACAGCTGTTGTAGGGCTGGTAGTGCTTTCAAAGATGCTTTTACCTTGCAGGCAGCCACAGACTGTATTTTGCAGAACCAGCCTCTGATAATATTTAAGCACAGACCACAGCATGTGGCAAAATAACTGTTAGCAACTGCCTGAAGAAACCCATTAAAATAAGCAGCTATTTATTATAATGCTTAATGAGAAAGCAGTTAGAGTGTTGCAATTTTACACTTACTGAAACATTTAAGAGCTCTTCAAAGCAAATGACGGTAAACTGGGGTAATATAAGTCTTGTGTTTATGTAGAGCTTGCCTTCAGGTACTTCCTTAGAGCTTGTCAGCACAGGGGCCGTGTGGAGCTCAGAAGAGTGAGACTGCCTGAGAGGGAGAACGAGTCAAACCGCAAGAAAGTAAAGCTTGGGGGGCATTTCTGTCAGGTACTGGAATAACAGCTGTTGTCCTAAACATCAGGTTTTGCTGTTGTTAACCTGGAACCCCTCAATTTTTCTGATTTTTGACCTAAAAACTGATATGTGGAGGTAGAAGTACTTGCTTTAAAAACAACAACGAAGTTCTTGGGTTTGAGGAATGAGGGTTGGGTAAAAGATGGTTGTAACTATTTTTGTGGAATTCATAATAATGTAAGATTGTGCTCTAGAATGAACCTGCTCACACTCACCTATTGGAGGTTTGTTTTGTTTTGTTTTGTTTTGTTTTGTTTTGTTTTGTTTTGTTTTGTTTTGTTTTGTTGGGGTTTTTTTCACCTAAGTTACTAAAGGACTAAATTTTTAGGAAGCTTGCTAGAGTTAATTGCTTGTTAGAAACACAAGGTCAGTAGCTTCTGTTATGATTTGACTGGCAACGGTTTAAACAGATCCTAGCAAAATGAAGCAGTGCTTTAATTGTAGCTGATGCTTTAAGTTTAAATGAAGCTTTGTTTCCTAAGGTCACTATGATGCCAACTGCAATTTCTTTTCTAAGGAAGTCAAGTCCAGGGATATTTTAGATTACCCTGAAAAGATTCTCATTTAGACTACAGGAATGAAAATACATATCTGTCAAAGGGTTTGCCCCAGGTCACCTGAATTTATTTTCATTGTCTTAGCAGAGCCAACTTCCTTAAGAAAATGTGATTCATGATGGAGAGTTTCATTGGAGGATATATGTAGCTAACATAAAAGCTGCTTATGTACATATGTACATGTATTTGCAGAATATCCAGATAAATCCAGATGTGAGGGTACAGCACACAGAATAAATTCAGTGATGTCAGACTCTTGAGGGAAGAAGGGGACTTGGAAGATCCCAGAGGATACTTTGTCACTGTCTGAAGTGGGACTGCAGCATCTGTGCAGAGGACTAGGTCACTCTGTCTTGATCGTGCCAGTCAGCAAGCCAAGGCTAGAAACCAGCACCATTCTGAGCAGTTAACACTTAGTGGGAACATGAAAGGAGTGAGGTGTAGGACACAACCATGACAGCTGCCTGATCTTGCTGTTTCTTGATGACTCAGGTTAGCACCACTGAGAGAACCCGGGTAGTGAGTGAGCTGTGACCATGACAGTGGTAGCACTTGAGTACTTCTGAAGGGAAGGGTTTCATCCAGTGAGAATTTTGAATTGAGAGGCATCTTTTGGTCAGAATACTGTCTCTCGAGCAGTGTGTTCATGAGCTGTGGTGGTACCGGCACAAATCATGTTGCTGGCCAGAGGTTTGGCCAGCATCTGGTCTGTAATGCTCTGTGTTGACACCACTGTGTTGGAACTGTGCTACAATCCAGGCCATCTTGGAGAATGAGGGAAAAACCTTGGCTGTGGGATTTAAGACTGAGCACCCAGGCTTTTCTCAGCAAAGGTGAAGAAGAGACATGTCATTCTGAATTCAGAAGCACTCAACTGGGGCAAACTGTGCCCTGCAGCAGTTATTTTAGTTTGCAGTTGTATTAAGCGCTTCCTTAAAGAAATTCATGCGGTGTCATCCATTGTCAGAAGTAATGGTAAAAATTTTAGGACTTAATACTAAGGGGTTTGAAATCTTAAAAAACTCAGACAGTGATGACAGAACAGTGTTCCTGCCTTTATCAGCTCATCTATGAATTCAACATGTCACCAGAAGGTGTGCAGAAACATCTCAACAAAAATTTCACAAAGCAATCTGAGTAAAAGTGTACTTAATTTCAGATGTGCACCAGCACCACTCCTGCTGTCCTCTGTAGTGGGTTGGACAGAAGCTAACATTCCTTCTGGGAACATGCTGATACTTGCTCGAAACAAAGCTAGATACACCTAACTCACTGCCTGAAGTAAAACATACTACCCCGAGTAATTACCCCAACAAATGTATCAGCAATAGATAATTAGAAATAATAGTTGCAATGCCAATATTTCATTGCTTTAAACATTGTCTGTCCCCCCAGCCCAGGCCCCGCAGTGATTGTGTTTAACAGCAGCATAAGGAGAACTGACAGCCACTGTTCCCGCCCACGTTATTCAGTATAGCAACACACCCAAACTGAGCTTGGAATTTATATATTCACTGGATAATTTCTGTATCGCATTAACAAGCTGTGACACTAATGCTAATGCTTCACTAGAAGAAACATGACAAGTAGGCTGGTTCAATGTGCATTTAGCACTGGAAGATTTCTAGCGCACACAGTGAGACTTTTGCTGCTGCTTGACAGCTTTGGCTATCTCAAGCCTCTGCTCAGTCACGGGGGAGGTGCGGCCAGCAGTGCTGCTTTCCCTCCCTGGCTGCGCTGGGGTCCGGTGCAGACACCGTGCACAGCCCGCTGGGAGCGGGGGAACACGGCCAAACCGCGCTCCCTCCGGTGACCGAGGCGGGAGCTGGGACACACACACCTCCCAGCTGCTCCCCATTTCCCGTGTGGGGGTGGCTTTGGTTTTTTCCCCGGCTGCGTTTTTTTTCCTCGGTCCCGGCCGGTCTGCGAGGCGACGTTCATCGCCAAAGTTAGGGCGCAGACCGTCCAGGGCCCGGGGTTTTCGTCAGGCAGGAGGATTTCTCCGAGGCTCCCGGGAAGCACGAGAGCAACAGTGCGTCACAGGTAAGCCTCAAGAGTTGCGTGTGGCGGACGAGAGTTTTGTTTTCTGTGTGCCCATTGTCTTTTGGGTTTCCTGTATAAATAAAACAAACTGCGGTCAACAGTTCTGAAATAGGAGGATGGATATATTGTCTTAATATGTATTTGGCTTGCAGTCAATGGTATTGTTGTGTATTTGCTGCTGCATTTCCATGTATTGCTCTATATGTAAGTTTGCATTTAACAGCGTGTATATGGATTGTATTTGTAA
>JAOTQP010001873.1:0-11378 GCA_026413545.1 Cichladusa arquata
TGGTTTTTTTTTTTTTGGTTTTTTTTTGTTTTGTTTTTTGTGGGTTTTTGTTTTTTTGTTTTTTTTTTTCTGAGAGGCAAAGGTGAAAATCTGTGGCTCTGGAAGGAAGGTCTCTCCTGCCCAAACTAGCATACCATGTCTCTGCTGAAAAGGGTCCTCAAGACCAGCATTTGATTTCAGGACAGGTATGGAGTAGCTGCCTGCTAGAGTGGTGACAGCTTATCCCCTAATCAGCACACAACTCCCCTCTCTTGTGATTTAGAACAGGGATAAAATAAATTCCATTACTGGAGTGCCCTGACAGCACTGAGGGAGGAAATCCAATCCAAAATTAAGACACTGAAGGAAGGTGCAATGCAAGGCTCTCCCTGCTGTGCTTTTAACCAGCCTTAATCTTGCCCTCATGGGGCCACCCCAAATGTGGGAGCTCTCAGCCTCCACTGCCTGGCTGTGCTGAGGGCACCCACCTGCCATTTAGATGGCAATGATCCACGTCATGTGGACACCTATATTTCATTTGCCTTCATTTGCATGCAGCAGCCTTCCTGAGATCAGAGTTATTTGATGGCAAAGGCAACAGAAGCTGTCACTACCCTGAAATAAAATCCTTGCTATCCTTCTGTGACATGCTTTTGCCCCCATTTCCTCCTTCAATTTATTGATTTTAAATAATTATTTTATAACCTGTAAAGTTACTTTTACTCTTGAAAGAACAAAGGTTAAGCTTTCTTCTTTTTAAACAAGAGGAAACGTTGAAATAAATCACTTAGCAGCAGTAAAAATAACATACACCAGAAAGAAAACAAAATCCAGTATGAAAACATACTTTTCTTAGTTAAAAGAGCAATCATTCTTGGGACTGAAAGCTCTCCTGACTAGCTGTTGTGTCTTCTCCATTATTTACTCATATCACAGTAGCAACTGGAGGTTTGAAATAAAATACAAGATTGCATGTGCTAAGCTCTGCAAGATGCAGTAGGAGCTCAGTCTACACAAACAACAGGACACTCTGGGAAGCAGAATGTCACTGTGTCCATGGGAGAGACAAAAGTGTGGAGAAACAAAGTGACTCAGTCACACAGGAGGTGGCAGATGGAGTTTGTGGTGAGGTCAGGACTGGAGCAATGCTCTTGGAGCATTTGTACAGCTGAGAGTTTGTACTTCCTGATGGGAATTTATGGGAACCTCCCAGGACCTGTGTTAGCACTCTGACCCCCAAGTGACTATCAGGGGGATTAGTGAGATGCTGTTTTCTAACCTGACATTTCTAAAATGTAAGTGCTTACCTTTGAGGCAGTTATGTGGAGTTCAACTCTGTTTATGGAGAGCCAGTCAATACTATCCATAATACCTGGGGCATGATTCATCTGACCTAAATGTGAGTGTCTGCTTTAGAATAAACTGACTGATGCCTTATGGCTGTATTGACCAGATCTCCAGCCAGTGTAACAGGAATGCAGCCAACAGAGACAACCTAATTTAAAGAGATGAATAACACCCCATTTCAGTCTGTGCACAGTGATGCCTTTGCAAAAGCTCTCCTGTCTTGACAAATGCTGATGTGTTGCTGAAGCTGGCACCCATGGTGCTGAGATCCTAAGCAGATGCAGGAGTCTGAATAGACTGAAATAAAGTTAGTTAGTGGGAGACACGTTTTGCCAGAGCGAACACAAAATTGGCAAAACAATCTTTAGACTGCTGCAATCTGCATCACAGAAGCCTTTTTCTGTGTAATGTAGGGGGGCTTTTTTTATTGTCTCCTTCTGGAAATGGACTTAGCTGTCTTAGAGCATGCCACAGCAAAGCAGGCTGTCCAGAAGAAACTCAAGAGAGCTTAAGGGTGAATGATTAGTGGAAGATATTCATCATTTTGACCATCTGATCTGTCTGTGCCAAAGTTGCATGGCTTCAGGTAGAATAAAGTCCATCTCTGCTGAGCATCGATGTGGCTCTGGTGTTTTGAAAGCCTGGAGGAAATCTTACAAGCCATGATACTGCCCTCAGCTGCACAATATCCCCTCAGATAAAGAGACACAGTGGCCTCAGCCATGGGAGCAGGATCTGCTCTTTGGCACTGCCCAGAGCAAGGACAGGCCACGTCATTCATGGAGGTCTCACAAAATGAGGTGGCTCCAGCATGGATTCAATAGGGTCCTGTAGAGGTTTCCTTCTTCAGCTCCGAGTTTACTTCTTTTAGTGCTTATGCTCACCTTAATTCTCTGCTGAAGCCTGCTGAGGCTCATTCACATGAAGTATATCACACATTCCTGGTGGCAGGTCATTTCTTAAGCCCTCTTTTCCACTTTGCTCTCCACACAAGATTTCACTGATTGCTATCTAGATCAGATATTGCATATCACATAAAATATAACCACCAATTCTTCCTTCAGGAACTCTCACTTTATCTGACCCCTACTGTTTGTTTATGATCAACATTTCAACCTATTGCCTGTCTGCTTTTTATCCTATTCTCTTTTCCTCCTTCATGCTCCTCCACTCAGAGGATGTAATTTTTTTCCTAAAAGATAGGCCTACTTTTGTTTGAATTTATCAAAATCCATTGCCTTCAACCCTGCACATGCTAAATGCAGTACCTAAAGTCAGACTTTGATGATGTCAGACCCTTCCTAATCCCTTCCTTCAGCTCCTTTCACACTGCACTAACCGTAATGACCTCTTCCAAACCAGCACTCCACCCTCAGCTCTCTTTGACACTATCAGAAATATCTTCCATGACCCCATTCTCTCATATCTTATTCCCCATCTGTAACTCTTTCTTCTCCATATTTCTCATTTGTTCTCCAAAGTGGTGATTCCATTCTAGAAATGAAATATCTGTGGTTCTTCTCCTGCCCTATTCAGTTACCATAAAGGTACAGTGACAAATCTATTTTAGTAGAGTAGAATATACAGAATATCTGTAAGAATATAGAGTATATTATTGTATAGAATATATAACTCAGCTGTAGCAGCAGCTGTATTTGACCTCAGAAACATGGCTTTGAATATTCTAGAATTTGTATTTTATTTTATGTGCTTCTTCAAACATTTTTATGCCTCATAAGCCCCCTGAGTACCTGTGTAACTATTCAATGACCACAGATCACAAAGAGGAAAACTCAGCACAACTCCCTTATTCATTGAAGCTATCCTACTACAGATTTTCTTCCTTAGTTCAATATTTATTATAGGATTTTTGCCTATCTTCTGGTTTCTGCAAACCCTAATTAAGTGGATGTCCTTTAAACACTGTTTTATTGGCAGAATTTTCAGACAGCCCTGAAAACACCATATTAATTGATATTGTTGGAAATCTGGCTTTTTAGTGGTCAGCAACCCTTCCTCCAATTCATCCTTCCAACCTCTCAACAAGGTCATTTTTATGCTCTGGTGAACGGAATAGATTTTTTAGTATTTCTATAGTTAAATTGCTCTGACATCAACTGATTCTCACATCAAATGTGAACGTATCAATTATTACCATCCCTCCTTTATCAAGGAGGAAAGAAAGGGCAGCATTCCCAGAGCACTGAGCATGCCCCCCATGTTAGTCTCCCCAGGCTCTCTGCACAGACACAAGCTCCTCCAAAGGGCAGCATTAGAAAAGCCTGCTGAGATGAGCCTACTAAGATGAGTCAGATAATTCAGCTGGCTAAATTAGACTCTTCAAATGAGTCAGTGGTAGCACTCCTAATGGCTTCAGAGGATGTATATTCCAGCAATTAGACACAATGTGTAACTGGAGTTCTATATAATTAGCTATACAAATTGCAGCAATATACAATAGGTTGCTATGTCTTAAATAAGCAGTGAATAAGTACAGTGTGACTGGAGCTCAAGGTTATTCTTGTCTTCAATTACCTCCTACAAGAAGCCTGCAGGGCTTTGATTTCCAAAGGGAGATGAAGTTTGTCTTTGTTAAGCCTATTATAACCAGATGACAATTCTTTAGGCCTGGCTTAGTATTCAACTTAGGCACTTCTTTTCTATCTGCCTTACATATTCCTTGCTTATTGAATCTCATTTTGTGCAGTGACATTTCTGTTTTTCTCCCTACATCTCATTTCTATTCTTCTTTAAAATCTTACAAAGCTATGATTGACAGGGAGCTCCAGAGGCCAAAGCAGGGTGGCATCAATGTTGGATCAGGTCCCTCGAGGTCTTTGTGCTGCCTTGCTTTGAATATCTCCTAGACTGGAGGCTGCACAACCTCTCTGGGTCTCTGATGCAATGTTTGTCCACCCTCACTGTGAAGAACTTTTCCCTTACAGCTAATTGGTATTTCTAATTTCCATTTGCTGTACCCTGTGTCTGCCAGCCCTTAATCTGGATTCATCTCTTTTTCAAACTCTCTTTGGATAGTTGAAAATACTAACATTATTCCCCTTAGCTTTTTTTTTTTTGAAGCCTCATCTTGTCCATCATATGCTTTGGTCCCTAACCATCCAAGAGAAGAGCTTGTTTTCAGTCATTGGTGACTGTGATATCCTGTGAAGCCCAAACTGAATTCAGTAGTCTGGATGTGTTCTCTACACAAGTGAAAAGCAGAGGGGGAAATCCACTTGCTCAGGCTCTCAGCTGTGTTTTTGCCAATGCAGCCCTTTGTGCAGTTGACATTTCTCACTGTAAAACTGGTTGGAAAACTCATGTTCAACTCCTTGTCCCTCAGCACCCCAGGTCTGTTCTGCAGGGATGATTCCTAGTCAGCCACTCCTCAGCCTGAGCTGTTGCCTTTAATTATTTCAACCCACATGCAGATCTTTGTTTCCAGGAACAATTTCCAAACCTTGATCTTCACAGGTTCTAAGTCTGTATGTCAGATCCATCACTAATGGGTGTTGGCAGAATTCTGCTAAAGCAAACAGAACAAATAACATTTATATAGCAAAAGATCTTGATCTTTCTTTCTTTTTAATCCTGATATTTTTTTCTCTGAATACCCTTTCTAATGGTATAAACATCCAATCTTCATTTCTATTCTTACTGTGCTTTTAGCTTCAATATTCACTTGTGGTAATGATTTAATTTTGACTGGTTTTTAATCTGAGATGCTTGATTCAGCTTGCTTCTTTCTTTAACAGGATCTTTATTTCACACTGCATGTTGTAAATATGCTGATAAATGTGTTAATTGAAATGACTGTCAGATATACTGAAAATGAATCCTTGCAGGAGTCCTACCCAGAGAGTATATTCAAAGCTAATTCTAAAGCATAGATCTGTACAAGTTAGACTGCTTTTTGCACTATAAAGAAACAGCAATGAATAATTTGCTGTGAAGCACAAAGACTCACGTGCATAGGGGTGCACACACCTGTGCACACACAAGGAAATGGTTTAGGCAGATTCATTATAATGGTGGACAGCGTGGGCAGTTTTGTCAGTCAGCTGGGCTCTAATCAATCTGTCTAATGCCTCTCACAATATCATTTCATTAGAGGCTCAAAATAATCATTTGCTCATCTGCTCTTCAGCTGCTGGATTTGATTTGTGTTCTCTTATTGTGGGAACTAACGTGTATCCCATAAGAGCATTTTCTATTTATTGCTTATGTGCTAAGAATATGTATTGCCTTTATTTTATAGACATTAGAGGGTGAAATCCAGTGGGGGATTTCTACAGAGTATGGTATGTAAAACAGTTAAGTTCTTGTAAAGCTGAAATAGCTTGAATATTCACTGAATTATCAACCATCTTCCCCACATGAACCAGGTTAATTAACATCCTGCAAAAGCCCTTAGGCATTTTTATTGCAGTTCTTCAGGCTGTATTCCTCCTTTATTTATACCTCAGTTTTCATTGAGCTTAAAGGTAATTTGAATGAAGAAATGGATAGTGCAAAAATCTGCCTTCCACTTTCAACAGTCCGTGTCCATCTAGAGAGAATGGGAGCAGAGCTGTAATCAGAGGGGTGAAAGTTCCCTCTGATACAGAGGAGAGCATAAAAAGAGCAGAACCATGGAAAAAGCAGTGTCCAGTAAGGAACAATGAAATCCTTGGGCCAGTGTGACCAATATTCCTGTTTCCATGTGTTAGCTCCTGTCCTTAATCAACTACATTTTTCTTCTCCCTAATACTTCCCTAATGTCATTATAGAATCTTATACACCTTGATAATGATGTTTACATTTCCCTCTATTTACATGCTGCATTTATTCACATCCAGTATTTATTTGTTTTTGTGTTAATTGCTGTCATTATTCAAACAACACATTTCAGCTGCCTTGCTGAGACACCAGTGTACCTCCATGAGGGATGTGGGTGTTTTCATGCCACACTGACTGAAGCTGTCTTTAACCTCTGTCCAGGATCCTCCAGATCTATCTCAGATCAGAAAAGCTGTCTGAGGAGCTTATCTTAGGTTCTTTGTGGCTGAGTGGAACTAAATTACCATTCTCCAGGTCAAAAATGGGGCCACAAAACACATGTTGTCTGAGGGTTCAATAATTCTGCATCTGCAGCTGAATTTGGAATCTTTTGGCTAGAACTCTTGTGAGAAAGACACAAGTCTAGGAGCAAGACTTTCATCTGCCTGAGAGAGGTACCACAGTTCTTATTCTCTAGGGATGTTTTTGCACCAGTGTGATCTAAAATCTTCATGGGACTATACTCTGCTGAGGATGCGCCACTGTGGAAAAAAAACCCACAACAGTATGATAGCTGAATCCAGAAGGATCCTGATTCTTTAGGCTATTTAATGGGGCTGTGGCCGAGCAGTACTGGATTCTTTTATCTATTTCCAGTGCCTGTGGCTGTATTTCATGTAATGACCTTTCTGGGTGAAAAATACATGCTGTTTCTGAAACAGGCACTTCTGCTGATTGCAAGGTGGTTCCTCATCAGCTAAAACAAGGTATTCTCCCCACCACTGAATTATCACAGAGTGGTTTCATCACTCCCAGAAGACACAAGAACATAATTTATACTGTCTTTGAGGGAAAAATGCCTAGGATTTGTGTTTCCACCTCCTCAGTAAGTTGTGTGACCCCAGGCTCCACTGCAGGAGTACATTCCTCCTGCTCTCAGCTCTACTTCATGCAGTTTGAGTTCTCCTAGTAGATTGGTCTCAGAGGCTTTCAGTGTCCCTCTGTCCCCCTCTGGGTTGACCTGAGCTGCTTAGCTCTCCACAATGGAGTAGCAGCACAGCTTGGCTGCTGACCAGGGCAGGTGTCTGTCCCAGTGCTCAGCCTTAACAAGGGCCTCACGCTGTGTCTTAGGTATTTTTATTCTTTGCTAGTTTTTACTGTCTGGCAGACTTAGTAGGAACAATGACACTCTCTCCAGTATTTCTTTCTCCTCTAGTAAGTTAGGTTCCCTTGGTAATAATGTTAGGAGTCCTTCTCTGCCCATCCCAGTTTCAATTCAATATTCCGGAATGTGGCTACACACTGCATCCCACATAAATTTCAGCAGAGATGTATATTAACACTTCAGTATCTCTCCTGATATAACTAGTCATCTACTGCTGTCTCTCCTGTCACTTAAATGTCAGGAAAAAAATGTGTTTGCATGAGCAGGTCACCCAAGTAATTTTAGATTATACAACAAGACAGTAGCCAGCAGATCATAAAGGGTTTTACTAACCTTGGTAATGCTGAACATAACTTGAGTTATTTGCCTGACATGTTGCTCACAAAAAAACTTAAAGCTGAATTTCAGAATTTTGCTATTCACAGTGCCTAGTTTTTCTTCTCTCAGACATTTTCCCTGAATTTTGAGGGAATTCTCTCACAACTACCTCTTTCCAGCTTCTCTGCAGTGGTGGCACAAGCTGTCATTTTATTTGTACCTACAGAGATTTCTTGTTTTATAAGGGCGTTGAGGTTGTCTTCTACCCAACTTCAAGGTCATCTGATGACTTCTCTGGTTGTGAAACAATGGTACAGCAGGACTAGGGAAATGATCATTGCCCTGTACTCAGCACTGGTGAGGCTGCACCTTGAATATGTGTCCAGTTTTGGGCCTTTACTGCAAGAAAGGCACTGAGGGGCTGGAACAAGTCCTGAGAAGGGCTCTGGAGCACAGGTCTGATGGAGCAGCTGAGGGAGCTGGGGGTATTTAGCCTGGGGAAGAGCTCAGGGGAGACCTTGCCACTCTCTACAACTGCCTGAGAGGAGGCTGTGGAAAGATGGGGATCAGACTCTTCTGCCAGGTAACAAGGGACAGGACAAGAGGAAGTGGTTGTATGTTGCACCAGGGAAGATTTAGTTTGGATATTTGGAAAAAAATCTCTTCACAGAAAATGTTATCAAGCACTGAAACAGACTGCCCAGGGAAGCATTGGGATCACCATCCCTGAAGGTGTTTAAAAGACGAGTAGACATCACACTTAGGGACATGGTTAAGTGGTGGAGTTGGCAGTGCTGGGTGAACAGTTGAACTTCATCTTAGACATCTTTTTCAACCTAAATTATTATGTGATTCTATGATATAAGAGAAACTATTAAAATTCTGTACCAAATGAAGTTATATTACCCTAAGAATAACCTAAGGTTTTTATATTCACACTCATGAGTGCCACATCCAGCTCTGGGACCCCCAGCAGAGGAAGGACATTGACCTGTTGGAGCAGGTCCAGAGGAGACCACCAAAATGGTCAGAGGGATGGAGCACTTCCCCTGTGAGGAAAGGCTGGGACAATTGGGATTGCTCAGCCTGCAGAAGAGAAAGCTTTGGGTTGATCTAATTGTGGCCTTGCAGTACCTGAAGGGAACTTCCAGGGAAGATGGAGAGAGACTTTTAACAAGGACTTTAGAGACAGGACAAGGAGGAATGGCTTCAAAGTGAAAGAGCATAAATTTAGATTAGACATTAGAAAAACATTCTTTACTGTGAGGGTGGGGAGACACTGGAACATGTTTCTCAGAGAAGCTGTGGATGCCCCAAGCCTGGGAGTGCTCAAGGCCAGGATGGTTGGAGCTCTGAGCAACCTGATCTACTGGAAGGTGTCCCTCCTGTGGCAGAGGGGATGGGAATCAGATGATCTTTCAACCCATACCATTAAAAGATTTTATGTTAAATGCTGCAGATTTGGGGCATAGCATCCTGGGTTAAGAGAAGTAGCAATAACCTGGTTATTAACTGATACCATGTGAAGTTTTTGTTATCACGCTGATACCAGAGGATTACTGATTCTCTGTTCTTTGGTCTGAGCCCCTCTCATTGTTTGCTGAGGTTGCTATTTATATACAACATTGAAAACACAATAAGAAACACTTGAGCATTTATCAAATTATTTAGAATAACCTACAGATAGAACAGATGATATCATATAATTTCATCTCAGGAAGCAAAGCAAGGTTTATATCAGCCCTGCAAGGTAACCTCAGTTGCAAAAAGCAATGAGGGCCTTTAATATTCCTGCTTCAAATGAATTCTTGAATTTTGCCTAAGATGGACTTTTAAAGTCCATGCAACTACATTCAAATCAAGCTGGAAATTATCAAGTTATTTTTTCACACATTCAAATGTTGATATAAAATTTCCAGTCAATGTTTTTCCTTAGTAGAACCATATTTGTGCAGCTCCCACAAAAGTGAAACCAAAAAGGTAACAAGGGAAGTTCCCACATTATGTCTTTTTTCTTTCTTTTTTAAATTTAAGACTATAATATATTTATTCTTTAGTAATATTTATTTAGGCTTTTTTGGTAAAAGGAAGCTGAAATTTCAGAGCTCAGTTCTCACTACTGAGTCAAGAAGATCCAAATATAAATACAGGCTTTTAAATTTTATCTAAAAGGATTATAGTGGGAGCTATTAAAGCATTAGGCATTTTTGAACATGTGACCTCTACACAGGGGATTAAAAACAGTTGTTCCTTTCTGAAAACTTTGTTCATACCTGCATACTACAGGAGGTCTGGCTTCTCCACTCTTCAGTGGTTTCTCGTTCTTTATCCAAAGATGGGATCCTGTTCCTGAGGCTGAGACCTGTAAACTCCTGAGAATCGATCTGAGAGTCTAAAACATATTAAATGATTGCATGCCAGAAGGCTAACTGCAAGAATGACTTTCAAATAGAATTCTTGTACAAAATCTATGATGCTGCTGAAATCCTTTCTTGGAGGAATAGCAAGGGTTATGTGATACAGATTGAAATCTGGCAGGAGAGGAAGGGATTATGGCATACAGTGAACAATAGCAGGGAGAAAGCCATGTCAAAAGTTCATATGCAGTATGTGATACCAACAGTTTACAAAGCACTTCCATTCCTTTTCTCTATCAACAAAACTGTTTGGAAGGTTTGCCTAGTTCACTATTTCTGCCACACCAAAAGTTGATTAAATATTCTTACATATCAAATGCTGTTATGTCATGTATGTGCATCTTTGCTGTGCCTCCAGTGCAATGCAGCAGGATACACTGGCTGTATTCAGCAGTGCCAGGCAACATCCCTTGACATAATCACATCTATGGCTCTGTTATTGCCACTGAGATCTCTGAACATTTTGCCTTTTTTTATCAGCCCATCCTTAGGCATCAAGTGACAGGAGAGTAAACCCCTTGGAATATGTGTGTTTGTGTGTGTCTGTGGCTAAAATTGCTGGGGGGGAGCCTTCAGAATATAAAGAAGTTTTGTTAATTGCCTAAGGCATTGTAGGGGCATCCCAGTTTGATAAATCTCCTAGAGAGGGTTTTCAGTGAAAGGAACTGGAATGCAAGTTTGCTTGATTCCCAATGGCACAGAGGTATGAGGGAGAATAGATTATATTTCCTATCTTTCCTTCTGAATACTTGCATGGTGCATGAGATGGGATATTGATGGTCTAAGGGCATGGCTCTCCCAAGACCATGTTTTTGAAAACCTTATCAGTGATCTTTCTGGGATGAATAGCTGAACAACAGAAACTATCATCTAGATATGAACTGGGAGGATAAAATGGTAAATCACCAACTTGAGATATATTCATTTTGAAATAGAAGCATGAAGAAGGATAGTCTGATCTATGTAGACTGCCACATTCTCAGCTATTATAGGCAATTTTAATTAGGAGGACAAACTGGGGGCAGAGATCTTGAATGCAGTTCTGTGTATTTACAAGCATGCACTCAGCCTGTTATCCCTGAGGGTGGGAGCAATCAAACATGATTTCCAGTCCCACCTCAGCACCCCCAGAGCAACCCCTGTGTTCTGAGACCCCCTCTGTCTTTGTCCCATCCTGGTCAGCTTCTTCTAATTGATCTACTCAGCTTGTTCAGTTTTCCTAGTTATATTCCTGTGCTGCACTCTCCTACACACACTCTCACCCACGCCCCTTTCCTATAATAAATAGTCACTGAAACTTTGTGTTAGGTGGATATGTGCATTTTACCCTTCCTTCCTTCCTTCCTTCCTTCCTTCCTTCCTTCCTTCCTTCCTTCCTTCCTTCCTTCCTTCCT
>JAOTQP010001874.1:0-11348 GCA_026413545.1 Cichladusa arquata
TGAACCACCCACAGTCTCACAGGGACGTTTCTCAGGCTGAGCTGTGATCGAGGGTGGGATTTGGGCACCTGCAGAAACATCTTTTCACAACTGTTAAGTAAATAATTCCATTCTTTTGTCAAACAGGGTTTGCCAGGTAAAGATCCCTGCAGTCCTCCTCCAGACTGTCTGGTCAAGCTGGCTCTGTCCTCATGTCCTTCAGCACCCTGGGCCTGGCTAATTCGGTGTGTGAAACCTCTCAGCGGAGCGTCGAGCGCGGGGGCTGGTGCAGGGGAGGCTGCATGGCAGTGACCCGGGACCTGCAAAGAATTTCTCCGCTGTGTGGGTGAAATCACACCTGTGTGACAGCCGTGCATCCATCGTGGGTGGTGGTGCTCAGCTGCTGGGTGAGCTGAGCCGCGACAAGCGTTACCTGGTGCTTTCTGCCACAGGGAGGGACGGGGTGTAAGGATCAGGTTTTGTAATGCTGCTGTGTGTATTTTATTAAGTTTGGGGTTTTTCTGGCGGCCTCTTTTTTGTCCACAGAGTGTTTTAGTAGTGTGAGGTCAGCCTTTCAGTGATAATTCCAGGGGGATTTATTTCTGTTTTAGTCTGAAATAGCACGGAAGGGAAGAGCTGCTGCTTTCCCTGCGCAGGAATGGCACAGCACCCCCCAGAGCTGCCTGTGGGCGCCTCTGCCCTGCAGACTGTGCGTGCTGCCGCTCCCAGCGTGCTGGGGTGATGCAGCAGGTGTGCAGCGCGGGGTCTCAGGCCGTTCCTGCGCGGGGAGGAGGCTCCACCGCAGCCATGGGGACATCCCCCGGGGACTCCGCGGGCCGGGACAGCTCGGGCAAGCACTACCTGTGCGGGCTGTGCGCCGCCTTCACCAACATCATGGTGACGTTCCCCATCCAGAAGGTTCTGTTCCGGCAGCAGCTGCACGGGCTGCGCACGGCCGAGGCGGTGCGCCAGCTGCGCCGCGACGGGCTGCGCACGCTCTACCGCGGCATCCTGCCCCCGCTCATGCAGAAAACCGCCACCATGGCGCTCATGTTCGGCCTCTACGAGGATTTCTCGGCGCTGCTGCTCGGCCACGCCCGCGCCCCCGAGCTGCTGACGCGCAGCGCGGCCGCCGCGCTCACCGGCACCACCGAGGCCGTGCTCACGCCCTTCGAGCGCGTCCAGACGCTGCTGCAGGACCACAGGCACCACGACAAGTTCACAAACACTTACCAGGCTTTCAAGGTGCTGAGGGCCTACGGGATGAGGGAGTACTACCGGGGATTGGTGCCGATCCTGCTGCGGAACGGGCCCAGCAACGTGCTGTTCTTCGGGCTGCGGGGGCCCATCAAGCAGCTCCTGCCCGAAGCCACCTCCTACAGCTCTCACATGGTCAACGACTTCATCTGCGGGGGGCTGCTGGGCGCCGTGCTGGGCCTCTTGTTCTTCCCTGTGAATGTCATAAAAACTCGTATGCAGGCTCAGATCGGTGGCGAGTTTCAGTCCTTCTCCAAAGTGCTCGTGAAGATCTGGCTGGAGCGCGACAGGAAGGTGATCCACCTCTTCCGAGGAGCCCACCTGAACTGCCACCGCTCTGTGCTGTCCTGGGGGATCATCAACGCCACCTACGAGTTCCTGCTGAAGCTGCTGTGACCCCGTCCTGCCCGTGGGGTGCCAGCACTCAGAGCGTCCTCGGTCCCAGGGAACAGTGCCCGTGTGTGTGACAGGTATTTATGGGGTGAATGGTGATGCATTTAAACCTTGGTGCAATTATGATGAACTTCTTAAAGTATTCCTTACTGGCGGGTGAGTTTACCCATAACAGAGCTGCTAGACAAGTGCAGGGTGTAAAAGAGGAAACACAAGTAGTCTGTATCACTCCCAAAATTCCATAATGCTCTGTGGTGAGATGCGCTCCACTGCCCATGTTTAGAACATGAGAATGAAGGAGGGGCTGAAGAAAAACAATTCCGTTGCCTGATCATCTTCCAAGTCTCAATTTTGGAACTGCATTTTCTGATGTTTCGGGGTCCTCATTGTGTAAAGCTCAAAGGACAGATCCAGAAGGGGATGACTGAGGTGCAGAGCTCCCAGCTGCACCTCAGCTGCTGCAGCCACTGCAGGTGGCCTGCAGTGACCATGTCCTCCAGCCTGGCCCTGGCTGGACCTCTGTGTGTGTATGTGTGTGTGTTTGTACGTGTGCCTTCCTGCCAAAAGGGAAAACCAGAAGGAATGGGACAGCAAACTCACTGAAGCTTTAAAGTGTCCTTCCTCGTTAAAAAACACGGAGTTTGTTCTGCTTTTTGTGAGGACTTTTTTTATTTTTTTTTAATTGCTGCTTTTCCTGTTGCCTCCGGCTACAGGATCAGGGAGGTGTCCCTGTCTGTAGTGCCCATGGGACACTCCAGCTCCTGCAGCTGCTCAAGCACTTCACACACGGCTTTTTGCACTGCCTCATCTTGTCTGCTCCCAGTTCCCGCTGCGGAATTTTGCATCACAAGATGCTCCTACCCGAAACTCGGGGCTCTGCCTGCTGGGTGTGTATTGTTAATGGTTCTGCAAGACAGAGTGGCACAGGCAAGGTGAGGTTCCTGGGTTACCTGCTTCAGTGGAGGTCTGTAGGTGTAGTGGAGATGAAAAGCCAAAGATGACCTTGGAAGCAGGGAGGCAGGAAAGGCGCAGTGCTTGGAGACATATTTCAGGACTTCAGTAGACAGAGATTGAAAAGGACTGACAGAGATCTGTGTCTTGGAGATGTGGGAGTTGAGAGAGAGAAGACTTCAGGCTTTAGATACCGGGACAGAAAAGTGAGCACAACCCTGAGCTAGATGAGTGACCTAACAAAAGTGTTTGGATGTCCCTGAGGGCTTCCTCTTTAATTAAACTATACATTCATATATAAACCAGAACAGGTGGAGGATGGGGAGCAGCAAAGCTTTCAGAAACCGCTTTGAATTTAGTCTTTTCTTAAGTCTTGGAGGGGCTATTGCTTTTCTGAATTTGAATTTTCCATTTGCTAAAACTGTCTTCCGAAATTGAACCTAATCAGTGTGTTGTAATCATACAGTCCTGAGCTTCACAGATGGCAGCGGGTGGGCACAAGCACGAGTTCCTGTATCCCAGTGGTGATTATCTGCATCTAAATAAAATGTTTACTGGATGTTTGTTACTGGCAGAATCTGATTTTTACCAGTGTACCGGTTTTTTTTGTAATCACTCCTTGATGGAATAAAAAAAAATCTGCATCCTGTTTCTCTGTGGAAGATGTTATGTGCTCCTGTAATGTGGGGGAAGCCAGAGTGTTGAGGGTGAGTTTGGCACAAGCCCAGAGCTGGTCAGTGCCCAACTACCCCAGTAAAAATGAAATACTGGAGCCCTGGGTCTGAGGCTCAGAGTCAGTTTTGACTCTTCATATGTAACTTTCAGAAAGATCTCAAAGCACTGCTGTCTAGACAGATGTGAGAATGGAAGCATCTAAGCACTAGGAGGTGTTTTTCCTCTTATTTTTAGGGGACAGGCAAGAGCCAGTCAGCAGGCTCATTTAACATTAAAAAAATACATTTCAATTCAGTGAATTATTAAATGTTTATTATGCAAGCAAGAGAAACTGTCCACAAATAGTAAGTTACTGTACGGCTGTAAGTACAATACTTCCAAAGCAGTTCTGATACTTCATATACGGTATTAAAAGGCTACAGTTTTACTATGAAATCTCAGGTATTTCAAAATACTCTACATGCACAATTTGTTTCTGTATTAAAAACCTTATACTTAACTGAGGATATTTAGTGCTTTAGAAAATGCACCTTTGACTAAGATCAGCCAGTGAGAAGTTTCTGTTTCCTGCAGGTCAAAAACATGATGGGTCGTTGACTTCTTCCTTTCTCTCCAACTTTTTATATTCTTGTAAACTGAATCTTTTAAAAGCTTTCATTTGGCAAGCGTATTTCTTTTTTCCTATGAGTTTATACGTCCAAGAGCAACAGACCCATGTATTACAATGTCAGAACCTTCTCCACATCAGTGCTACCCAAATAAAAATCACAACACAAACAAACGAACAAAAACAAACCCCACTAAATTAACCAAGACACGCCCGCCCTCCCCCCGAAAAAACTGATGTTTACATTCCAATTCTGGCAGTAGGCATCGAGCTGTCCTTACCCCAAGACTCCGAGAGTGCAAACAATCTGTGTGTCTGTGTGTGTGTGTGTGTGTCGGTACCGTGTGCTTGTCCATCCCCACGGGGTGGGGTCTGCCGGTGGCACCAGGGACAGCAGAACCAGCCCCAGCACAGCCCTGGCTGCGCGTGGTCCGTGGGGCGTTCTCTCACGGGGAGCTCAGAGTCTGAAACCACCACCAGTGCACTGCGTGCTCTGCAGTCAGAGAGCTCCAGCCCCGAGAAACGCCCTGGAATTCATCAAGTGCTGACACAGACACCCCTGGTGTGAGCCACCCCCTCCCCATCTGTCCTTCATCTCCCCTGGAAATGGTTCCTTACAGCTGTTTCACAGTTTTACACACTTCTCAAGGTTGAGCATTCAACTTTTGAAACACAACTAGATTATAAGCTTATTTTTTTCCTTTTTTGACTACCTAGAAATAACCCAAAGCTCACCAACACCTAACTTCATTGTTCCAGTAATGTTACTGAGAGAGAACTGAAAACACTTGCACCACCACATGACTGTGAGGCATGTCAGCTGTAAGCCACTGAGAAGTGAACTTCACAGGTAAAATGTGGTAAAGCCTTCACGGAAAACTTCCAAGTGTTGTTGAAAAGGAGTAATCAATCGAATGACCAAAATCTAAGATTACCTACTTACTCTAATTCAAACTTATTACAAATGTCATCAGAAGAACTAAGTAACATTTCTACGGCGTACATGTACAGATTCTGTCATTTTATGCATCTGCTGGACACGCTACAGAAGCGTCAAGGTGACCAAGCCCCTCCCTCCTGCAGGTGAGCTGTGGGTCCTGGAGCCAGGCAGGGCCCCTCAGCCAGCCACAGGTGCTACCAAGGAGTGGTGACACGTCTGTCACCTGGGGGGAACGGTCCTTTATACAGGAAGGTGAGTGTCCAAAGCTCAGCACAATACTGGTGTAAAACACAGCGTATCATGAGGTAGAATTAAAAAGGTAACACTCAGTGCATATTCACAGGCATAGCGTTACAGTCACTAGGGATCCACCAGGCTGAGGAGGTTCTGACAGGAAAAACAAAAACAGCCTTGGAAACAGACAGACCCACACAAGAACCAGCCCTGGTCCTGTGGGTGCTCCTTCACCTCCAAAACAAACACTGTGCAAGCCCATGAGAACTCCAAGGTTCTCTCAAGTGTCCCTGTAGTCCCTTCCATGATGTGTAATAAAACATTAAATAAGGTGAGAAAACAGCAGCCTGGCAGTGGGACAGCAAATGCTTGGGGAAAAGCTGCTCTAGTCCCAGACAGGACCTGAACTTTTCCCCAAGCAGCTTAGCCCATTACGCACTCCTTGTAGCTCTTTCTTTGCATAAAAATCTTGTATCCCATGCTTCTTCCCGAGTTTCCTGCACGCTTCACTCCCAGGGTGCTGAACCACAGCTAAGAGAAGCGCCCTGAGCTGCTCTAACAACCCAGCAGACCCACCTGCCCCACGTGTAGGCTCAGCCTCAGAAGGGATGTCTGCCCCCACATTACCAAACACACAAAGCTGAAGGCTTCATATTACCAAAGAAATTCTCCAGAAGAGGAAACGTGGGATTTTTTTCTCTCATAATGCAGAGGTTTAAGTTTCAATGATTTCCGCACCAACACAAGGGTATACTACCCACATAAACACAAAGCTACAGGAGAGTCCTCAGGCTTACCTTTCCAGCTCTCTCATGTCCATAAATGTTCTTTATCCCCAAATACGTTTTGCAAAAGGCTTTGTAAGAGTTAGTTTCGAACAAGTGTGCTCCGTTGAGCCAGAGTGAACCTGAACACCAGCAGGTGACAGTCCTTCCAGGTAAAGTTCCCTGCTGAACTGAGTGTGTGACTGGTCTGCAGTGAAATGCTAAAAAAACCGCATCTTGGAACATGTAAGTGATGAGAATGTTATGAACTGATCTGGATGAACAAGACCTGTGCATTTACAAGGTTAGCTCAATTAACTCGAGGGCTGAAATCTGGCATTCATACTTTGGGTGTGGCCATTGAATCACAGAATACCCTAAACTGGAAGGGACCCGTGGGATCATCAGTCCCACCCCAGTCCCTGCACAGACACCCAAAATCCCACCCTGAGCATCCCTGGAGTGTTGTCCAAACTCTCCTGGAGCTCTGGGGCCATGACCATTCCCTGGGGAGCCTGGGCAGTGCCAGCACCCTCTGGGGGAAGGGTTTCCCTAAAACCCAGCCTAAACTCCCCTGGCCCAGCTCCAGCCATTCCCTGGTCCCATCCCTTGTCACAGAAGTGACCAGTACCTGCACTGCCCCACAGGAGCACGTCCAAGAGCACAAGGAGATCCCATCTCAGATTCCTCCAAGCTGAACCAACCAAGTGACCTCAGCTGCTCCACATGTGGCTTCCCTCCACACCCTCTCACCAGGGTGAGCACCACAGCGTTCCACACCTGGTGAAAAGCCTGGTTGGACCCAGGTAGATCTCACTGGTGGCAGGTTTGCTTTTGATCCCCTCCCAAACTGACAGCACGTGAGGAAAGGCTCATCTGGTGACACTGGGGACACATCCAAGTGAACTTCTCCCACAGCAGCCAGGTGGGAAATACCCAAACATCCCAGAAAGCCACCATGTTCCAGATGTGGGATGATGTGGAAAACCCCCTACAGCAGACAGCTGGCAGAGGAGGGGCTGGAGCTGCCCTGCTGCAGGACCCAGAGGGATCCTCAGGGTGTTCCCTGGTGCTGAGTGGCCCCAGGGGTGGGTCTGGTCACTCCAGTGGTCCCTGCCAGCCTAAGCCACACCGTGACTCATTTTTGTAGCCAATGACAACCACATTAACATAGAAATGAAAGCAAAATTCCTTTTTTTTTTCGTTTGTTTTCTTTTTGGTGAGAGTAACTAACCGTGCTGCTCATGTAGACAAGCAGTCCATTATCTAATCACCACAGAGTTGCTTCAGTGACAGAAAAGGAAGCAGAGGCAAGGCAGTCCATCTCCTCTGGCACAGCAGGTACCTGGGCACCCCTCTGTGTTGTTCCAAACAGCCCCTGGGAGCTGTGCTGAAGGAAACAATCGAGCGTCAGGGCGCAGACACAGCAGGATGGTGGCACAGGAACAGCAGTGGGGCCGGGCTCAGGGAGGCAGGACCACGATCCGCACGGTGCTGGCCCCAGAAATCCTTGTCCCGAGGTGACACTGAGCTCCCGCGAGCTCAGAAATCCTGCGGAGAGCACACTCCCACCGAGCTGCAGCACGACCCACGGGCAGCCGGCCTCTAGAACTTGGGCTGGTAGAGGGAGACGCGCCCGCTAAGGCACCCCGAGGCGATCTGGCAGTGCGTGGGGGAGAACTTGGTGGTGAGCACCACGTCGTTGTGCGAGTAGAGCGAGCGGATCTCGCGCAGCGGGCTGGCCTCCCGCGGCAGGCAGTCCACCAGCTCGCTGCACTGCGCGTCGAAGCCCAGCAGGCGGATGCCGAAGCCGTGCGGCGACGAGATCATGCGGCCGTCGGGGCTGAAGCACAGCTCCTTGATGTAGCCCCGGCCCACGTTGGCCTCCTCGATGCAGTGCGTCAGGCGCAGCGAGCAGCGCGGCGACACGGGGCGCACCGGGGCTCCTTCCTGGAATTCATAGACACAAGTCCACTAAAGGGAGAGGCAGAGAGAGCGACACTGAAAGAGAAGTCAAGCACTGCGGGCAACCATTCCCTCCCCCTGCAGCTCAGAAATGCTCCTGCTGAGCTGCTCCCCAGCCCCCTCCCCATGACCCAGCCTGTGAGTCAGTGAGCCAGGGGTCTCTCTCAATTCTTAAGAGAGAAATCAGAGTGCACGGATTGAGTAAGTTTTAGAGGGAGCTCTAATAGTTTTAGTAAGTAAAAGGTCTCAAATGCTACAGTAGCAGTGAGTGTTCTAGTGAAGGTTGAAACACACTGATATCTTCAGTAGAGGCTCCAGGCCCACAGTTGCACACAGTGCTTAGACATTATAGAGCTGTAGTAAGAATATTGCTGACATTTCTTAGATAGAACACAATAGATTGTATGCGTAGTTCTATTCGTAACCCGGTGTGCTAAGAAACTAGAATTCTAATAGGCTAAGGAGTGGTGGTCTGAGTTTGCATCTTAGCTTGATGGAAAAATCCTATATTGTATTGGGAGAGTTGTTGCTTTTAGCTATTCAGCTTTTAGCCATTGCTGCTTTTAGCCATTCTGGCTTCTAGCCATTTGTTTATTGTTACTGCTTTTGCCATTGCTTTTGCTATTGCCTTTTGAGACTGATGTGCTTTGTAATACGATGTGCTTTGCAATAAATAACCTCTTTAACTATTAGCTGCTTTGCTTACTTTAAGATAACCCGACAAAGTAAGAGCCTAAGAGCTCTGGAGTTTGGTGCTTAGAGCACTGGGGGTCAGAAAGAACCTCACACCAGCCAAGCAAAGCAGCTGCCCAGCATGACAGCTGCTAGTTTAATTAAATGCCTGCGAGATAGAATCTTTCTGGTCTAGCTTTCGTCTGCAGAGAACAAAGCCTAATCCTTTAGCCAGGCACCTGCTCTAATTTGGTAAATACTTAAATGAAATCTATAAATTCAGCTGACTGTAACTCAGAGCAGAGCACCGGTATTTTATGCCTTTGACTTCAAAAGGAATGGAATCTTGAAATAAGTGGGTAACAGATTTTTGAAGGAAGGTTATGAACAGCTCTACAGCCAGTTTGTTATGTGTGAGGCACATTTAGGATCCCAGCCTCTCACCTCATTATATAATCTCAAAATGAATACAAGAAAAATCAATGACAAAGTTTATATCCTGTTGATCCCACTTCAGCCCCAAGACAGGCATTCCTAGCTCTGCCTCATGTATCTTTCTGAAATAACACAACAGGAAAAATACCAATGAATATTAATAAAACAGAGTAAGGTAAACCCTAGGACTAAGAGAAACTGTAACTCAGTCAGTCACCAGTACCAACTGGCCCAATGCAACATTTTGCATGTTACAAAAATTCTGTGTTGTACAGCAGTTTGATTGTTACAGAACGAGCAATAAAATTTATAACCAATCTGCCAAGCTTCCACTCAGTCCTCTACACTTGTGTAAAGGACTATTGTTACAAAGAGTGGCTTTTTTCAACAGCAACAGCAACAAATCCCAAACAAATACACAGAGACAAAAAAAAAAAAACAACCAAAACCAAATTAATGTTAATTTACATCAGCAATCAAAGTAACTAAACCATTTATTAGTGGTCAAATACTCTTGTCCACTGCTGCTCAAGTTAGAGGAGCAGAATATGCAGACTGCAGCTGAAATTCAGCTGGTCTTATGATCCCCTGCACCAAGGAAAAGGCTTGGAGCAGGTTCTACCAGGAAGATAATTTAAAAAACAAGCAAGGACACATCTGCCTGCCCATGTTTGAGAGAGGCAGAGGAGGGGCTGTGTTACCTCCTGGTCGTCTGTGTTGCTGGAGCAGCGCAGCAGCGTGGCCCAGCCCTTGGGGTGCAGCTGCAGCGACGTGATGCAGTTCCCACGATCTCTTTCTCCAGGAACCTCAGGTGTTAACACCTCCAGGCTGTTTCTGGGTGATCCCCCTGCCAGAGGAACTAACTGTGAGTCTCACTGGAATCCACACATTGACCTCTGCCTCTCTCACCAGGCCTGCTGCTGAAATGGGGTCACACCTGTGGCAGGTGCACTCGGCTGCCAGGACGGGACTCAAAGGGTCGCAGGAACCCTGAGCCAACACCAAGGGGCTGTCCTCACTTCAAACAGCTTCTTTTTTAGAAATTCAGTGCCAAGACCTGTACTGAACCAGCCCAAACTCACAACTACATTAACCTTCCACACTTACGCTCCTTATTAGCATTACAGCAAAATATAAAGACTGAGGTTTTTCTAAGAATTGCTGATTCTCAAACTTGTATGGTGAGCTCTCCAAATTCTTTGCAATGCTTGCTCAGCTTGCAGCTTTTCTCCCTTCTTCCCCTCACCCCCAGGTAAGTCACTCCCTGGCATCCAGGTAAGCCTCCTCTCAGCAGTATGCTTCAGCATCTCACAACCATGAGGAGCTAAAAATTAACATTACACTTCTTTGAAATTGCAAGGGATGCACAAAGTATTCACCCACTTGCCAAGTTCATGCTGATTCTCTGGATTTTTCCCTTAAAGATCATTCACACAAACTTTGTTTTGGAAAAACACAAGGAAAACAGAGCACCTCTATGTAACAACAACATATTGACTTAAAATACAGACCTTGTTACTTTTACCAGATTTCTCAGACATAAAAACTGAATAGATCCCCATGCTTTGGTGTGCAATGAGATTTTACTGGTTTATCAGAAGTCTCAGCAACACCATTCTTTAAAGACCACAGGACAAAAACCAGCAGTTTTTTACTACTGTGGATGCAGTAAATCCAAGCCCAGGATTTCTTTTGATTTATCATTTTCCTAGTGATGTTCTCCTACCTTCTCGCTGCAAGGGCCGTGAACAGGTTTTCTCAGAGAGTGGCCCTGAGTTGTTCTGGTGACAGGGTGAGCCCACAGCTCGAGGGCCAGAGGAGCCTGACGATGTTATGTCTGCAAACAGCACCAGAGAGATGAGCACAGGTGGGCTGCTGGCCAGGAGCACCCCACAAAACACCCCAGCACAGCACCTGGCTCGCCAGCACCCACCTGAGCTCGATGTGGTCCTCCTGGCCCTTAAAATCGGGTAGCTGCCAACCTCCAAAGACTTATTCAGGTCAAGGTCGTGCAAAATCAGCAGGTAGCCAGAGGAGGTGGAGATCAGCATTTTGGAACAGTCTGGCGTCAGCCTCATCCGCATCAGAAAACGGGTGTGGAAAAACTTCTTGTGGGGACATCCATCCTCTGTGCACCTGGACAGCAAGACAAGCACAGCAGGGGACTGGTGAGCTCCAGCTCCAGGCCCTGGCTGTGTCCACAAGGGTCCAGAATGTGCCCAGCAACACCCAGTTTGTTCACCCCAAAATGTTTTTTTCGAGTACTGTCTTTATCCCACATTTTGATGGAATGGATGAAGTGGGTGAAGTCACACATTCCTTAAACTACGACAACGAGGACAGACCCTTCTTTGGAAGGAAGAATAATGTTTTGGCACATCAGACAGACAAACTGCATCTGTTGGAGTCAGTGAGTCAGGGGTCTCTCTGAATTCTTCAGAGAGAAATCAGAGTGCAGGGATTGAATCAAAGCCTT
>JAOTQP010001875.1:0-11298 GCA_026413545.1 Cichladusa arquata
GAAGCTGTCTTGGACACCTGGGGATGCCCTCAAAATGCCACCACAGCCCTTTCACACCGGCCTGGCAGGTTTCAGTGACAGCTCCCTTCACCACCCTGGATCTTAAAGTTCAATTTAAGAACACTCACAAAATAAACACAGAACCCCCACAGTGCTCACAGAGGTCTGAAGACAAACACATCACCTGCCACCCGCTTCTCTTCCTCAAACCCTGGCCACAATATTCTGTGGCAAAGATTTTGGTTGTCTTTTTGTAAATATTTGTCCTGGCATGGTAGAGATTCTTATCACAGGCCAAGATTTACAACGAGGGCTCAGAGCTTGTCAGGGCCTGTGGGATCATGTGGTGCAGGGGACAATCCCATTTTAGCTCCTGCATGTTGACTCCTCGTGTTATGAAACAGGATCAGGAGGGTTGGACTTGGACAAGGGGAAATTCCTGCTTTCAGTGACAAAACAATGGCAGATGTGGGATTTGTCAGGAGTTATTTCTTCCCAAATGCGGCTGCAGCCTGTGATCCCTTCCTTGAGGGGGACTGGAATTAATTATTTTTGGGAAATTCCACGAGAGTGCTGGATTTTTTCCCTCTCTTTTCTTCTTTTCTTCCTATTCCCAACCACCCTCTTCAGTGCCCTTTTCCCCTCAGATCTCCAACATCCCCATTCCTGGCTGTGGATATGGCACCACCAAAAAACAAACCCTGTCCCTGGCTCCAAGGGGGATGATTCACATCCACAACTCCCTTTCCTCCACAGATGGGGTGGTTACATCCAAGTGGCTTCCAAGGAGCAGCCCCATGCCAGGCACTGGCCGGGCTGGGGTGTGCCCAAGCCACGTTGGTGGCCCCATGGCTTGGGTGGCGTTGGTGCCCTGTGTGATGACAGAACCTGGCTCTGGCCTTTCCATCAGGGATTTTGCTGGGGGTGTGAATCACTGGGGGTTGACTCCGAGCTGTTTGATGTCTCTCCAAGCTGATGGGGCTGAAATATCCCTCAGGATTTTGGAGGCTGAGGGAACGTGACGAAATGGCGTCGGTTCCCTGTTGGCTGCAGACCCAAAGGACTCAAGTTCCTCAATGCTTGAGATCAACAGGAAGGCTCCTGGGGGACATCACAGCTGCTGGGCTGGATGGCACAGAATCATGGAATTGGCCTGGAAGCCAACCTTGATCCCCTGCTATTTCATCCACACATGGTGGATGGATTTGGGCTGCTCCTGTCCTTCCCAGCCTCTGTCATCTGCCATGGGAATGACCTGAGGAGCTGTGTCCCGTTGTTTGGAGCCAGCTGTGCCAGATGTGCTTTGGGAAAGGCAGGAACAGAGCAGGCTGCCTGCAACAGGCCTAAATGGAAAAGGCAAAATGTCACACTCAGCTTTTCCTTTTTTTCCCATGTGTTTCTGAATCCCACAACCTCCCACTTCTGCTTCTTCACCAAACCCTGTTGCCATTGCAGGCCCAGATGAAGCAACCCAAGCCTTCCCTGACCCTCCAAGGAGGGAGGAGAGCACACAGCCAGTTCAGCCTGGTGCTGTCTGGAGTCAGGCTGGACCTCTTGCACCATCTGTGTGACTCAGGGACTCGGGGAGCACCATTCGTGTCCTCCACCTCCCCACCTTGTCCATGGCCTCTCTTTTCCCTCCTGAGGCTGCACTTCACAAGGCTGAGCTGAAACAGAGATTCCTCCCTGCACCACTGAGGGGAGATGAGACTGGAGCCACCCTCCAGACAGAAAAAAGGGGACAAAGTGGGAAGCATTGACATTTAAACATCCCTGGACCTGGCTCCATCCCATCCCTCCATCCTGGGTTGAAACCATGCTTTGTCTGACTCCAGTTACACATAAAGGCCTGGCCTTGCACAAGGCATTCCCAAAGTCTGGCACAAACACCCTCTGTGCCTGCCAAGCCCCAAGTGGGTGAAGGTTCCTTTTTCCCTAAAACTTCCAGGCCCCATTAACTGTTTAATTCCCTCTGTGACACCCAGCAGCTGACACCCACCTGTCCCAGTTTCTGCTGCAAGGCTCACCCTGCTGCCCTCCCCTCACCCTGCTTTCTTCACATCCTTGGGAAATGGTTTTAACACCTCCCCCTGTGTCCTCCTGGCACCATCTGCACTCCCACTCCCTCAGCTGTCTTTGCCCTGGATTTCCTTCCAGATCTCTTCACCCCTTGCTTGCAAGAGCTGGATTCTGTTCCCTCCAGAGCTGTGGTGCTGGTTGGAGCCCAGAGCCCTTGCAGTGGCCCTGGGCGTGACTGCAATGCCAACAGGGCCCAAGAATAGCAGGGATTTGGGACCTGGCCAGAGCCTGGGATGCCTCCCAGAGCCTTGGCAGCCTCCTCCAGGGACACAGGGATGGGGGCAGGTGATGCCCTGGATGCTTTCCCCATCCAGGTCAGGAGCCCCCCATGGGATTAAACTGGGATTTGGGGCATCCTGCACTTCCCAGCCCCTTGAAGGGCTGTTTTTAGCACCTGAACGGGGTCTGCACATAAGAAAATGTACATTTTCCACACAGGAGGGACTTCCATCCCATCCTATTTCTTTCCCTCACCCTGCCTGTCCTTAATTACTTCCCCCCAAGCTTTGTGTGTTTGCCTTGAATTATTTTGCTTTGCACCAATATTTCTCCACTCCCTCCCTCTCTCTTTCCACTTCTGTCTGAAATATTAATCTTGTTTATTATGATTATTATTATTAACCTCCCCTCTCTCTAATCTATTTAAAAGCTTTCTCACATTCTCACTTCCCACAGCCCATTTCTCACTTGACGTTTTTTTCTATTCAGCTGCACTTTGCTTTAACAGCCTCATTTATTTACTGCTCATTTATTTGTTTTAATTCCAAAGCTTTTCTTCTTTCTTGTTGTGGGCTGTGTTCAAGCTTTGCTCCCTCTTCCTGCTGAGAAGCTGCATTTTTCTGCTCGATTGGCTCAGAGATGAGCTGGATTTGGGGCGATAATTCATTCTCATTTTGGGGTTTTTGATGGGGTGGAAGGGAAGGAAGTCTCATTTTCCATTTTTCCAGCTGCCTGAGACAACCCTGGTGTTATACATTAAACAAACATGTGGATTAATACCTGGTTTTTTTCCCTCCCTGCTCCAGGAGATCCCGTTTCCTGCCTGGTGTTTTTCATGCCTGTATTTATAAGGAATCTTGCTCAGAGAGAATGTTTTGTTTTTTTCCCCCAGATTATTTCTGAAATATTGTTGCTGCATTCTGTGTCACATGGGCTTTTCTCATCCTCCCCAAAGGATGAAATAGTTCAAGATTGTTGCTCAAGGTCAGACCAGAGAACAGAATGGAAATCTTGTAGAACTGGGGGCTCATCCCCTCCACCCTCTGGACACTGTGACAGAATCACTGGGGGTTGAAGTTGCTGCTGCAAAAAAGGAGGAATTGGGCAAAGGAAAAATGATTGGGAGCCAAAAATTCATAACAGGAGCTGGAAATGGGTCCAGCTTCCCAGGATTTTGCAGGGCAAAGGAAGAGATTATGAGGAGACTCCCCAAGTTCCCCAGGGAAGCAATCACAGTCCCAAGAGTTCCAGAGTTCCAGAAGAGTTTGGAAAAAGCCCTCAGGGACATTTTTTGGGTTGTTCTGAGCAGGGCAGGAGTTGGCCTCGCTGATGCTTTTTAGGTCCCTCCCAAATCAAGGTATCCCGCGATTCTGTCATTAATTTGGGGAAAACAAAAAGCACCTGGATGTTCTTTCTTCTGTTTCCACACCATTTGTGACCTTACAAACCTTGACCCTGAGCTCCCCTTGGCCATTTCTCTCTCCAAAGGGTCCTGCCAAGACTTTTGGGCCAGGATTTCTTTTATTCCTCAGTCGTTTTCACTCCCATTTGTAGATTTTTAACTGCTGTAGGTGCCTCCATGCACTTTCTGCCTCTCCTGCACCCCTGAGTCATTTGGCTTTTCTGCGCCTTGAGTCAAGGGGTGTTGTGGGAGCAGAAGGAGGGAGCCCAGAAAGACTGGAAAGGTCATGGGGGACTGGAAAAACCTGTCAGAGTCTGGAGTTGGTCTCCAGGGAGCAACAAACATTGTCACCTGGAAACCCTGCATGGTTCTGGAGGACAGAAGAACAAAACAAAACCATCAAACCCCATCCCTGCCTGGGCTATTGGAGCCTCTGAGTGACATCTCCAGGCAGAAATAGTGGGACCAGGGGTGGAACAAGAGGATCCTTAAGGTCCATTTCAGCCTAAACATTTTTATGATTCCATGACTGAAGGAATGCTGCTGCTTCCTGCCTAAAGCATTTTGTACAAGTGAGATAATGCTCAGTGGCTCTGGACAGTTCAGAAAAATCCTTCCTTGCCTCCTCTGCCACTTTGGGAGATACCAAGCTCCCATTCCACGGCAGAGAGAAAGGATGGAGGGTGCCAGCAAGCAAGGAGTCACCCCAGCCAGACTCCAGCTTTCATGGCTCAGCCCAAAAAGGGACTCCCATCTTAAATTACTCCCCAAATTAGCAATGCAGACAGCAGCAGGCCTCGGCAAAAAAGATTGGCTGAGAAGGAGAGGTAAGAAAACATCACTATCTGCAGCCTCTTAATGGGTTCCTACGCACAAACACACCCAGCCCTGATCACATCTTGGGTGCTGGCACTGCCCAAACCTCAAATTATTGCAATCAAAGGAAGCCAGACACGAGGTATAAAACCTTCCTGGGGTGCATCTTCCCACACTGCTCTGGCTCTGAGGCACAAGGACCAGCCATGAAGGCTTTTCTGGTGGCCCTGCTGGCTGCAGCCCTGTGTGCCCAGCAAGGTAAGGAGCTCTGCAGGCTGGGAGAGCCAGAGGAGAGGATGGTGAGGAAAAACCAAGGAGATAAATGAGGGACAAGAGGGGTTTGGCAGCTGTTGTTGCAGCTGCTGAGGTCTTGGTGTGGTGTTCACGGCGAGAAATAATTTGTGTGGTTGAGTCCTTGCTGCTGGGTGGGTCCCCTGTAACCCAGAGATGAATTCTGGTTTCTCCAACCACTCACAGCTGAAGACACGAGCTGAAAAATGCAGACAGGAACCAAGCAGGGCTCAGAATTTTTCTGCCTTTGGTTTGATTTTTGTTCCTGAATGAAACTCGAGGAGCTGTTGTGGATGAAAACGTGGCTGGTCTTGGCACCACATCTCCTGCCAGCATTTCACTTCATTCCCCACAATTCCAATTAAGTAATGAGGCTGCTGGCAGATCTTTGAAGTCCTCAGAGCTCTTTGCTCCTCAGTTGGAAGTGCTGTTAAGTGCCTGGCAGTGGGTTTGGAATGGGATGCACAAAGCTCTGCTCTTGTCCTGTTAAAAAGGAGGTGCTGCCATACCTGGATAATTGTGGGGGAATATCCAGTTGGGAAATCTTGGCTCTGGGCATGGATTTGCCAGCCCGAGGAGCACAATTGACACTGTTTAAGGTTGTTTCTGGCTGCATTTGCAAAACTCCAGCTAATGGAGGGTGGAGGGCAGACGCAGGAAGGGCTTTAGAGCAGCTCTAATGGCTCCAGCTGTTATTGTTTCCTGGCTGGAAGGGATTTTCCTAGGATCATTTAGGGAATATCAGCGCTTTCAGTTGCTCTCAGGCGCGTGCTGAGGACTTGGCTCCATCTGCAGCAGGAAGTGGTTTGGGAAATTTGGCAGAAAAGCAGAGTTGGGAGAGCTCCAGGGTCTGTAAAATGCAATAATCCTCTCCAGGTATGGGTTTTGCTTTGTCTGCAAAGGGACAGGAACCTCCAGAGGAGAGGTGGGAGGCTGAAAATTCCCAAGGGATGGAGGAATAATGAGAGATGAAAAGGAGAACTTAAATCCAGTTTGCAACAAGGCTGATTTTACCTCCTGCCACAGAGCTTGCAACACCTGGCACTGGAAAAGAGCAGAGAATCAGCAAATGATAAAATGGTTTGGATTGGAAAGGACCTTAAAGATCATCCTGTTCCAGCCCCTGCCATGGGCAGGGACACCCTCCACTGTCCCAGGTTGTTCCAAACCCTCTCCAACTTCCCTTGAAGCATCTGGGAAGGTTTCAGAGCAACCCAGTCCTGTGCTGAGACACCCAGAGCTCCCCAGATGACAGAGGGGAGGCCTCTTTTTTCTTAGTTAGAGACTAAAAGGGCTCTCAGCTCTCTTTTAAAACTGCTTCTGGAATTGCTTAACCAAGTTTCATGCGCAGACTCAACCTCAGACAAGAGCTTGAATCAAGAACAAACTTTGAAGGGTCACTGGGAGGGGCTTCCTTCCTAAAAAACAAGTCCAAGTTTGATTGGAAGGGTGTTCTGTGGGAAAAAAAAACAAAAAAAAAAAAAGCCTTCCTGGGCTGAGAAAGTCAGGAAAAACAGAACCAGGGAAATCTCAGCCTCATGGAGACCCCTCACTGGTTTATAATTTTTGTTCACCTTCCACCAAGAGCTCTTCACTGGGGGTGACAATGGAGCAGGATTTCCTGAGAGCAGCCCAGCTGCCTCTGTCACCCCTGCCCCAAAATGAGAAGCATTTCTTGGAATTTTGGGCAGGGGGGAAACGATTTCCACCTTTTGTGTGAATTGTGAATCCACCTCTGGGGAATGAGAAGGCACATCTGTGTTCTAATGGCCAGCCTGGAAGTTTGACTCAATTTACTTCAGTTGTATCCAATAATATCCCACTTTTTCTGGCTCAGGGGATAGACCTGGCTCAGCACTGAGGAAAAAATATCATGGAGAACACCTTGTTCCAGGTGCTGATAGCAATAATCCATCCATTGTCCAGGGCAGCCTCTCCCAGGGAACTCCCTTTACTGTGGTGCCTCAGTAATTTGGCTGCCAGGGGCATCATTAGGCAATAATTAATTCATGTCTGGGCAGGGTTTTGCAGATGTAGGGTGAAAATAATTAAAACTGACCTCTAGAATTGGGCTGGTTCCTCCTCTCCCTACCAGGACTTTGCTTTTGGAGGTTGGTTTTCAACAAGGCCAACGTGGATGCTGGGGAGGAGAAAAAACTCACCTGAAAATGCTGCTCAGGCTGAAAAAAAAGTAAATTTAACCCCTTAAAAATCTCCAGTTCAGAAAGAAAACTTGGTTTGCTCTCTACATTTGTTTTCTCAGCTCCATTAATCAAACTCAAACTTATTTCTCTTGCTGGGAAAAGTTGCTCACACCAGACTTTTCACCTTGTATTTTCCAAGGCTTTTGGCACTTTTTTCCCCACGAGGGAATTGCTGGCAATCACTAATCTGTGTCGTGGGTTGTTTTTTTCCAGCTTCCTCCTTGTTCTGCTACATCTGTGACAATGAACATTCCAACTGGAACTGCATGAAAACCTACAAGTGTGAGGACCATGAGAAATTCTGCACGACCACCTACAGCACTGCTGGAATTGGTGAGTCCCAGAAACTGGGATTTTTTTTTTCCTCTAGAGACATTGCTGGGCAACTTTTTTTTTTTTTTTAGGGAATTGATGGAAATTGATGGTTTTGTTGGCAAGAAGTGATGATTTTGAGGTTTGTCTCAGTGTGATGAGTGTGAATCCCTCGGTGGTGCTTTGAGTTAGAAGGGATCTTTGGGATCTTCTCATTCCAGGGACACCTCCCACTATCCCAGGTTGCTCCAACCTGGCTTTTGACACTTCCAGGGATGGAGCAGCCACAGCTTCTCTGGAAAACCTGTGCCAGGGCCTCACCACCTTGTGGAAAGGCTGGCTGGAACACCCAAATTTCAGGAGCATCCTCTGTAGTTTGATCTGAGATATTCTGGGATGGAGAATAGAAAAGGGTTGGGTGCCAATAACAAGGTTTAAAAAGCTGGGAATGCACTGGGATTGCTGGAAACCACAGAATCATTTAGGTTGGGAAAGAGCTCCAAGATGTTGAGGCCAAACTTTGACTGGCCACCACCTGGCCAACCAAATCAGAGATTTAGGCCAGTGTGGGCTTCAATCAAGGACTTCCCAGTGTCCCACATTTGATCCAGGCCTTGTGCATTCACACCCAGCCCCGTGAGCTTTTTTTTTGTGGAAAAATTAAGGAAATTGCAAGTCTCCCTCCTCTGGTGAGCTCTCCCAGAAGAATCCTAAACCCCAGCTCTCCTTTCTTCCCCCTTCTCCACCCAGGCAAGGACATGGGGTACCGCATCACCAAGAAATGCTCCGTGGACTGCCCTGAGACCAACGTGAATTTTGGGATGGCCGCTTACTCCACCAAGTGCTGCAAAACCTCCCTGTGCAACTTCAGCGGGGCCAACAGCATCCGGATCAGCTACCCCATGGTCCTGCTGGGCATCGTGGGGAGCCTCCTCTGTGTGCTCAGGGTGGGACTGTGAGCAGGGCTGGCAGAGGATGTCACTCCAATGAGAAACCTCAGCCCAGTGTTTCCTGTTTTATTCCGAGATGTCGCTTCAGATCCTATTTCCCCCTCCTGTTGTTTTATATTAATTTTTTTTTTTCCCCTGGAAAAGCTCTTTTGATAGTGTGATAATTGTCAGGAAAAAAAAAATAAAGATTTGTGTTATTCTAGAGTGTGTTTGTTATACCCACACCAGGGCCAGATTGAGAAATCAGCTCTGCTTCACACTGAATTCTTCTTTTTAGCACTTGGGAGTCATCTCCAGGCTGCCTTTCCTAACTTTGTTCCATCCAGCAGAGCCAGATGGTCTCCCAGATCCCTCTCAGATAAGGAATGGCGTCAGTCTGGAAAGGTCAGAGATGTTTGTGCTGTTGCCATTGCAAACAACTGGGAATTGTTTTGTAGATGCTGAGACAGAACCAGGAATTTGGTTCTGCACTTGGATCCCTATTCAGGGAGATTGGATGAAACATGATTTAAAGGGAAAAAAAAAAAAAAAAAGAGGAGGAATAAAGAGCACAATCCAATGGAATAAGGTGGGTTGTTCCAGCTTTTAAAAACAGGTCCTACCCCAAGATGCTGGAGATGCCCAAGGTAAGAAAAACGCTGCTGGAATCTGTTCTCATGGAAAGGAGACCCTCGTGCCTGCCTGGAGATGCTGCTGAGGGATTGCTCCTGATTTTCCTGTGGGAAATGGGCAGGACGAGCCTGGGGGAGGTGATGGTGACTGGGGAGGTCTCTGCTCTGCCCCTTTCCAGGGTTTCTGCTGCATTTCCAGGCTTGGGGATGGTGGGGATGGGATGGAGATGCCCTTCAGCTCTTGGAGGAGCAGAACTACAGCTGAAATAGGGAAATAAAATAATCTTGGGGAGCGTGGAAAAGTGCAGCAGTGAGTTTTGGGAGGGTTTTATAGCAGCACCTGGAAAAAAGGCCCCCAGCCCTGTTTTATTTGAGAGGAATCCTGTGCTGGATTTGAGAGGAATCCTGTGTTGGGTTTGAGAGGAATCCTGTGTTGGGTTTGAGGGGAATCCTGTGCTGGATTTGAGAGGAATCCTGTGATAGATTTGAGGGGAATCCTGTGCTGGATTTGAGAGGAATCCTGTGATAGATTTGAGGGGAATCCTGTGCTGGATTTGAGGGGAATCCTGTGCTGGATTTGAGAGGAATCCTGTGCTGGATTTGAGGGGAATCCTGTGATAGATTTGAGGGGAATCCTGTGCTGGATTTGAGGGGAATCCTGTGCTGGATTTGAGGGGAATCCTATGATGGATTTGAGAGCAATCCTGTGATGGATTTGAGAGCAATCCTGTGATAGATCTGAAGGGATTCCTACTCCACCAGCACTACAAATTCCAGGTGTTTCCGTGCAACGGGCAGAAACCACAGTGCTGGGTGAAGGTTGTAAAGATGGGATTAGGTTTAATCATCCAATAAAGATTTAATTTCTGGTCAGGAAGGGTGTTCTGGAATTTATTTCAATGGGATAACTGAAGTGGAAGTGTTGTCGAATTTCTGAGGGGAATATTTTCACAGAAACTTGGGGCTTTGCATGTTTGTTAATGACTTTCCCCATCACTTTATGTAATCACAGTAGTTTCTGAGACACTTCTCAAAGCTTTCAGCCAACTTGAAGCTCCATATTTAGTAACAACATCTGAACTTCACAGCTACTTTTGCATTTCAGCACTTGTTTGATGAAAATTGCATTTTCCCCCAAAAGAAACAATTGTTTGCCGTTCTCATGTGACGATTTCAACCAGGTTTAGAACAAGAAAAGTAAAACATTCTCCTCCTTTCCTTCTCCACTCCACTGTGTCAAGGGAAATAAATCTTTCCACCTCACCTTCCACTTTCACCTCCAGTTAAATCCCCTGTTACTCTTTACAAAATCATCCTGAATTTCATGAATTCCAAATTCTTGTAAACTGGGATTTTATTTTCTCTTTTGCCTCAGTTCTTCTAGTGTCCTCTGTGTCCCTCCTGCCCTCCTTTCATTCTGTCACCTGGCCCTGTAGGGACAAAATATCAGAGGGCCATATGGACCAGCTGGAGGATTTCAGGAGCATCTCATGGAAAATCTGTCAGGAATCCTGCAATAAAGCCTTTAAGAAATCCATTCTGTCCTCCTCCAAATCTCAGCAGCTTGCAGGAGACAGGAGATATTTTAGGGTTTGGCATGGATGAGATTTTGAGGGAAGGGAAAAAAAAAAACCCAGTGCCTGAGCTGCTATTTCTGAACCTGTCAGGGGATGCTGTTGGACATAAATCCCAACGTGGGCTGGCTCTGGAATGGAGCAGCATCTCCTTGGGATTGGAGCCCTCTGGGTAGGCCCCAATAAACATGGATTTACCACTAAAAACTCATAAAATCTATTCTGGCTTGGGGAAAACAAAACATTTCGCAATATTTGGCGCTGGCATGAGGGAGCTTTGCTCTCCTGCTGCCTGGAGGAGGCTGATGGAGCCAAACCTCGCCCCTCCTCGGAGCTGTGCTGGGTAATTGCCACCTCTGCTCCAACTGAGTTTCGTGCTCTGCCTGTTGGGAAAGCCAAAATTTCCTCACCTTACTCATGCAGGGCTCCAGAGGGACAATGTTTACAAGTCCAATTTGGAGGTGTTGGAAAAACTGACATCACCTCGGGAACCTGGAGTGTTGTCCCGGTGAGAGGATGGCTGGAGGTGGGTCAGGTTGGAAACCTGGAATATTCCATGGGGGATGGGAATCTGAGTGAGCTGGAGGGAAGGAAGAAAGGGGATGAAGCAGATGGAGAGCAGCAAGGGGCAGAGGATTTGGGGCAGCTCCTGCAGGATCCTGCTGGACCTTTCCTGGGATTGTGCCTCTGCTCCTGCGACCTGATGGCAAAAAGGCAACAGTGGGAGGGATAAAAAAACAACAGCAGCCCCCAAGGAGATGGGGAACACTAAAAAAATGTGCTTTAGTCTTGAACATCGTCTCTGTTTTTTCTGTCCCCTTTCTTGTAAAGTCTTCTAAT
>JAOTQP010001876.1:0-11278 GCA_026413545.1 Cichladusa arquata
AGGAGCACTGCTCCAGCTGAACCACATCTGCCACTGCAGGAGGATGCAGCCACCATTTAATGGGACTGCTGCCAACAGCCTGACTGACTGACGGGGTGTCAGCTTGGATTCTGACTCTGGCAGGGTTGGGACTGTTCTTTGTAATACTGTATTTCTATTTTAATTTTCCTAGTAAGGGACTGTTATTCCTAATTCCCCTATCTTTGCCTGAGAGCCCCTTAATTTCAAAATTACAATAATTTGGAGAAAGGAGGTTTACATTCTCCATTTCAAAGAGAAGCTCCTGCCTTTCTTAACAGACACCTGTCCTTCAAACCACGACAATGGGCCTGAAATAAATATTACCTGAAATAATAAAAAAAAAAAAAAAAAAGGGGGATTAGGGATGTTCTCACCTGGTGCACTCCATATCCTCGGGCCAGGAGACGCCGAACATCTCCATGAGCTTGGAGCACTCGCTGTGGGCGCGCTGGCAGAGGCGGCGGCAGGGCAGCGTCACCCGCCCGTACTCCATGCACACCGGGGCGTACAAAGCGCACAGGAACGGGCGGAAATCCCGGGAGCACTCCAGGTTCACCATGGGGTGGAAGGGCTGGCAAAAAGGAAAAAGAGAATTCAATATTCCAAATTCAATACTCCAATATTTCGAATTCAATACTTCAAATTCAATATTCCGCTTTTGCGGACGTAGCGGTTTTGGTTTATCGATTTAAATTTTTTTTTGTTGTGAGATAGCACTAGGAGGAAGGTAAAACAGGTTTAATTTAAAATGGTACGAAGAGAAACTTCATTATTAGAAATTATAAGAGGAAAAAAACTCACAATAAAACTTTAGACTATTTCTTATTTTTTATATATTTTTTTTCTTTTATACTGAAAACGTACAGAAAATAACTTAGTTTATCATCTTTAAAATAGTTTTTTACTAATTTATTTGGGAGAAGAGACTTTTTTCTTTAGTTTAAGGAGATTTTTTTATAAGAAACAGTTTATTTGTGGTTTTGATGTTACAGTGATTAGTCGTTTGGGAGAATGGAATTCTGATTACTATGTAAAAAAATCTTTTTTTAACTAACAGGTTTTCTTAGAACTATTATTGAGGACTATATTGATTATGGAGTACATTTTAATGATTATAAGAGTTCAAACAATTTTTTTTTTATTTTTGAAAAAACAGAGGTCTTTTTTAAATTTTATTTTTTTCTTTTCTTTTTTTCTACAAACCACCACATTAGAATATGTCACTTTTGTCACATCACAACTGTAAAGGTGACCTGTTGAGAGAAATGATTGTCAGGACAGAACTTGGGGGTTTTAGGAAGACAGGTGACTGTGGGGACAATGAAAATACTCCCAAGGGATATTTATGTCCTACATTCTGCATTAAAACCAGTGGGAATTAGGTGGATAAATTCCCCTGAGGCTGGATTTCAGTTCTCTCATGAAGGTGCATCCATGAAAGGAAAACATTCCCAGACTGCAAGTTATCCCAGTTCTTTAAATTCCCACACAGCCACAGAACTTCCAGGGCTGTAATCACAGTGAAGGCACAGCCAAGATGTCATTCCTTGCCTAAGCATCAGAAAACATCACGAAATCAAAACCTGAAAAAATAAAAAAATCCAAATAAATAACCGGTATCTCGTGCTCCTTTATAACAGGTTTGGGTATCAATGAGGGCGACGCTCCTTGGAAGCTCTGAGAGAAAATCTATCAGAGTTTGGAAAATACAGCTGGTCTGGAGTATTCCTGAAGGAAAGGAAAAATAAAGAGGATGGGGATTTATGCCTCAGAAGAATCTGGTGCATAGTGATAATCCACGTTATTGTCCAGTGTGGCTTCATTCTGCTCTTGGGTTTTTGTGGTTTGCCCTTAAAACTCTCCAAAAATTAACCAATGTTTTATTCCAAATCTCTGTTGTACCATTTAAAGCCTCACCATCTCTTTGGATATCAATGTAAGATCAATGATATTCATGTGAGAGTGGAATTAGAAAATATTGGAATACATTAGGATTTCCAGTTCTGGAATAAAACAAACCCCAGACTGGAAAAACACCGCCACGAGCTACTTCTTCTCCTGATTTATATTTCAAATCACAGCTCGAAGGGAAAAGGTGACAGTGCCTTTTTCTATAGCTTTGTTCTACACAGATTTTTAGAAGAAGTCTATTATTTGGATATCATTATTTCTCCACAGCCCAGCAGGATTAAGGAGCAGGAATTCTGATCCTTGGAATTTGCAGTGCACAATGAAGCACAAATGAACTTGCTATATATAAATACCTAGAAATCCTAAATCTTGTTACAAGTGCAGCTGAAGAGGAGCTGCAGAAAATTACATTCTCAAGCAGCAATTTCCTGAGAAGTGTTTTAAACCAATTCAGCATTTTCTTTTTCCACACTGTAGAGTAGAACTGATCTAAGAGGAAAAAGTAGGCCCAGAAAATAGCAAATATCAGGAACTACAAGGAAAAGTTTCACTTCTCCCTTATCATTCTTTACTCTTCCAATCCTTCCCAGAAGTCTCCTTCCCTCTGCAAAATGTTAATTTTGGGAATACAAGACACAACCATGCTATGATTTTAATGTGTTTTTTTTTTTAAAACATCATTACTATTTACCAAGTTGATTAGATTCCCTTAATTTCTCAAACATCCCATGAAATTCAGCAATAACGTGCAGGAAGAGCAGGATGAACCTCTAGAGTTATCAACTAGGAAAAATGCAGCAGCAGTTGGGAAATATTTACATTTACAGGCTCATGTGACTCAAGGAAGTCCTTCTGTTAGGCTGGACATGTACTTCAGATTTATTTGTATTTACATATTGATTTGTGAGTATTTATTGTCTACAGCAGAGTTAAAGCCATTGTTTGACCACATGGATTCAAAAACTGATTCCAGGGAGTTACAACACCTGCCAGGAAAAGGTGGAGATAAAAGCCTTTACTTAATGGAAAGGGAAAATAAAACAAGAACTCTACTTTTATTCTGGTAAGAATTTAACTTCCCTTCTTTTCAAAAAGCCTTGAAAATGAGAAAATGAAGTTACAACTTTACAAAAAAGAGTTTTCATGCCTGCCCCAATCCCAAAGTTTTGCCTCCTGACACTTCAAGTTTTCACAAACCTACACCTAAATTTCAACTTCTCCAGACAATTCCTCCCCTACTTCCATCTGATACACCTCCCACTTAGCAAGGATGTTCCCAAAGTTCCTCTTTTCCTGCTATTTTGCCTTTGCTAAAAGATCTGTTTGGTTTTGGTGGAGTTTGCAGAGGCTGAACCGTTTAGGAAGAGACTCAGAGTATCTCAGGGTGTGCAAACACAGCTCTAGGTGAAGGGGCAGGAAAGAAATGGCCTCAAGCTGTGCCAGGGGAGCTTCAAACTGGACATGAGAGGGAATTTCCTCATGGAAAAGCTGCTAAACATCAGAAGGAGCTGCCCAGGGAGGTTTGGAGTCTCCATCCTTGGAGGTGTCCACGGAACAACACTCAGAGCTCTGGGCTGGGGACAAGCTGAGGATCGGTCACAGGTTGGACTCAGTGATCTCAAAGATCTTTTCCAGCCTGGGATCCTGTGAACTTTAAAATAAGGAAGAGGCTGAGCTGGAGAACAAAAGAAAAACCTCTACAACCATTCCTGATAACACAAAAAAGAAACTTGCCCTGAGCCAGCATCTGTGCCTGTGGGCAGCTCCCTCTGTAAGCACCCCAAAAATTATCTCCAAATTGTCCTCCCCGCTCGCAGCTCCCGAGATGAAAGGTCACCTCCACCTACTGATTTCTGAAATTCCAACAGAATTTCCTCATGGAAAAGCTGTTAAACATCAGAAGGGGATGCCCAGGGAGGTTTGGAGTCCCCATCCTTGGAGGTGCCCAAGGATCAATACTCAGAGCTCTGGGCAGGTGACAGGGTGAGCATCGGTCACAGGTTGGACTTGGGGATCCCAAAGATCTTTTCCAGCCTGGGATCCTGTGAATTTTAAAATAAGGAAGAGGCTGAGCTGGAGAACAAAAGAAAAATCCCTACAGCTTCTGATAACACAGAAAAAGGAACTTGCCCTGAAGCCAGCATTTGTGCCTGTGGGCAGCTCCCTCTGTAAGCACCCCAAAAATTATCTCCAAATTGTCCTCCCCCCTTGCAGCTCCCAAGATGAAAGGTCACCTCCACCTACTGATTATGGTGTTCCCTATTAAAAATAAACACAGGGAGATTAAAAGGCTCTTTTCATGCTCTTGCCCAAGGACGCAGTGCAAGTTATGACATCGAGCCGAACAAAAGGCTCTCTGTTAAACGGGATATGCTTCACAAAAACGCCTGGTGAGCAACTCCAGGAGGAAAAAGGGAAGAGGATGAGGGCAAGAGGAGGTGTGGCAGCAGCCAAATTGATTGATTTGGGAAATCAAGAGAAGGAAGAGATAAACTTTTCTTGTCCTTCGTTTTGCCACTCAGGTGTTGTGTGAAGGGACCTTAAAAATCATCTCGTTCCAACCCCCAACTTTCACCCTCCAAGAGATGAAAAGCAAAGGAGAGATGCAATGTGTAGATTTTCCCCCACTCCAAATCATTTTCTTAACAAATCCTCACTTTTGGTTACAAAGCAAGAACAGTAACTCAAATTATAAACAGTTCCAATTTCAGACCTCGTAACACTGAGAGATAATAAACCAAAATTATTTTCTTTTACGCAGACATTTGGCTGTTATTTGGGAAGTGGCTTTGCAAGATTTAAACCAAGTTACTCGGGTGATCTCTCCCCCATTCTGTTTATTTATACATTCCATTCTTTGATCAGAGAACTAAAGAGGAAGCATCCTCATAAACTCAGAGAGGGAAGGAGGGAACTTTTCTCCCCTCGGGCTCCAGGGAAGAGAATGATGCTATGACTTTCAATTGCTGTTGCAATTCCCGGGTGGAAGCAGCTGCCTCGGGGCACATCCCGGCTCGGAGAAGCCACACGAGCAGCTCTTTGTCCTCAATCTCCCGGCCTTTGATGGAGCTCGCTGTTCATCAGGGAAAAAAATCGGGAATTGTGTCTCAAAGGGCGATGCCTCCCCTGGAGAATTGGATGTGTTTTGGGTTTAACTCTGCAGGCAGCTCCTGCTTCCACTGAGCACCTTCAGCCTCTTAAAAGTAGAACTGGTTTCCTTGAGACTCTAAAAATTTATTTTCCATCCCCTCAGACTCCTCTGAAGCTCTCTGGATTGTGCTGCTCACGCTCCACCTGGAAATGTTTGCTCCAGGTTCACACCTGAGCTGAAAAGCTGCTGGAATAAAACAGGGTCCTGCCTCAACCCAGCTGCTGCTTCCTGAAAAAAAAACAACCCAGGGAATGTTCACCCAGGCACAGCAGAACAAAAAGCAGGGATTTGGGGCATGAACTTGGCAGAAAATCAGGGCCATTTCTGCTTTTCCCTCCCAGTTTGGCTGGATCATGCCATGAAATCAAAGGTGGCAGCGAGGGCTGTGAGCACAGCCAGGTGTGCAGGAGTGAGTTTGTTTCTGCTGGAACCAACCCAATTTAACACAGTGACTCTGGCACTGCAGCCCCTTTATTCTGATTTCTGAAGGCAAAAGGTGATTTTGCCCAAGCCTGCTCTGAGTGCTTGGTGCCAAGAAACGTTCAGTGAGAATTGCTGGCACAGAGCACAGCCCAGCTTACCTCACCACCACTTCCCTGGTGAGAAACTGAGGTGTACTTTTATTTTTGGAATTATTTCTGCTCTCTCGCAGTGCTACATGTAAGATAAGCCAAATGGGGCACAGCTCTGGCTGCCTGTTGAGCTTTTCCCCTTCAGCATGGAATAAAGCTATTCCCAATTATCTGTATGAACCCCACATCTCATAATTTGACGGCAGCTGGAAAAATCCTGATTGCAACGAGGATTAGACTGACACTGCACTGCTTTAGGGGCTGGGAAGGGAAAAAAAATCAGATTGTTTTTACTTCAGCACTGAAAATAAATGGCTGCATTTAAATAGTTACTTAAGAAACTCCAACAATAAAAAAAAGACATGTAATTACTGTGGGTTTAAACGATATTTTTCCATGCTATAGGTTGAACTAGGCACTCACCCTATTATTCACTTTAAAATCCAATTATTTTACCTGCCTTGCCCTGAGAAGGCAGCAATCATGAAAAACCATCCTAAACTTTCTGTCTGCACACAGCCAGCCAAGGTTAATTTCTGCAGAAAATAAAAAGGAGGATAAAGATGGAAGCCGTTAAAAGCCAGTGAATGACATTAATCTCTGCCTATAGGTGCAAAAAGCAAAGCCATCTGCTGCTGTTCTTTAAAGATGTCTCCTGCTGCATTTTAAATTCCAGAGTTCCTCTGGAAATGGCATCCATCTGTCAATCTGCACTTTTCCTGGGTGTTTTGGGAATGGGGGGATGCAGATCCTGGTCCTGGGAACCATTTCCATTTGGGTTCAGAGGGTTTGGGTTTCCTCCTTCCTCTCCATGTGCCTGCTGTGATGGGCTTGGGAGAATTCCAGAGGGATATTATCAGGGAAATAAACCCACAAATCAATCCAGCATCCTCTGGACTGAGGTTCAGATACTGCTAAATAAAGACACTTTGCCTGGGTGAGGAAGAGACTCCGGGGCAGGAGCTGTAAATCTTGTCAAAATCCTGTTTTTCATAGGAATGACACATTCCCATCTCCTGCAAGGATGACATTCCCAGTGGGAGTGTGATCACAGCTCCCAGGCTGCTGGGAAATGCTCCAGGGCTGCTCTCACCTGGGGAGGGGAAGGAGAGCCACAGTGAGAAGTGGAGCAACAACAACCTTCTCCTCCTCTTTCTCTTTCCTTCTTTCTTTCTTTCCTTCTTTCCCTTTCTTTCCCTCTCTCTCTCCTTCTTCCCCTCCTTCTCCTCCTCCTCCTCCTTCTTTCTTTCTCCTCCTTCTCCTTATCATCTTCTCCTCCTCCTCTTTCTTTCTCTTTATCTCCTTCTTCTTCTCCTCCTTCCCCTCCCTTCTTGCTTTTTCTTCCTTTCTTCCTTTTTTCTCTTCCTCTCCTTCTCCTCCTCTTTCTCCTTCCCTTCTTCTCCTCCTCCTCCTCTTTCTTTCTCTCCTTCTCCTTCCCCTCATTCTTCTCTTTCTCTCCTTCTCCTTCCCTTCTCCTTTCTCTTTCTCTCCTTCTCCTCCTCCTTCTCCTTCCCCTCATTCTTCTCTTTCTCTCCTCCTTCCCTTCTCCTCCTCCTCCTCCTCTTTCTTTCTCCTCCTTCTCCTCCTCTTTCTCTTTCTTTCTCCTCCTTCTCCTCCTCCTCTTCCTCTTTCTTTCTCCTCCTTCTCCTTCTCCTTCCCCTTCTTCTCTTCCTCTTTCTTTCCCTTCTCCTTCTTCTCTTCCTCTTTCTTTCCCTTCTCCTTCTCCTTCTCCCCCACACCTGATGCACATGGCAGGGTCACACAATGCCTGCCACCTCCAGGGAAGTCTCCTTGGAAAATTACAGGAGAGAGAGGAGTGTGGCAATTCACTGCTCAATAATTTCTCTTGAGCAAAGGAGGAAAAGCTTTTGGTGGGATTTGTTACAGGATTTGACACTGATCAGATGGAATTCACAGGCAGATTAAAAAAAAAAAAAATCTGCCACGTAACACACATAAACATAACATAAAACACTGCAGAATACAACCTGGCAAGCTGAATTTCCAAACCTAAGAAGTTTACTATTTATTGTTTATAAGTTTATTTATCCTCTTCCTCTGCAGCCCTGACTTGGGTGTAAGGTAAGTTAAAGTGAATTTCAGAGTCTCAGTCCCACAGCAAACTCTTCTTGCTGTGACAGAGGCATGAAGCTGTCAGAGCAGAATTTTGGCAGCTGGGAATGTTGAAGGAATCACCATCCAACAGCTCTCCCGTCTTCCCTGTCTAAATCAGGAGCAGCAACTCCTTGGGAAGAGGTTAAATGAGTGAATTTTGCTGAATTTTTCTCCTATGATAAAAAAAAAATCTCACCTAAACCCTTCAAGGAATCATCCTGCAATATCCACAAAGTTTCTGCCCCAAATTAAACCCCAAATGTAGTCAGGGGATAAAATGATGCATCTCAGAGCAGAGCCCTGATCCACTACAACAATACCCATAAACAACATGATGCACACTGAAGTAAAACCATCATCTGTTGGATTAAAGTTACAAAAGTTATTCTGGATAGAGAACAAAACGTGTCTGCAATGTGAATGCTGATATTTTTTAGCAGCTGTGTCTCAATCTAACACTGCAGACTGTGAAATCTGTTAACTTTATAATGCAGCAAAACCACACACATGTTGGATGGGAGAGAAAATTTATATATTTGGGCCTCAAAATTAAGGATATTTCACAGAGAAATAAGAGAAATGTATTGTTTAGAATAATTCTAAGAAAGATATGATATTATATTATTTTTCCCTCATGCTGCACTGTCAGTCCAGGATACTGAGCTGTTTTTTGGTGGAATTAATTCAAAAAATCAGCAGGTTGCTCCATGTGCATAAATAATTCAGGATGGTTTTCTGTTCTGCACAAACTCTGCAGCCCTGCTGTCCCTTAAATTACGGAATCACAGAATTATGGGATGCTTTGTGTTGATTAAAGCTCATCCAGTTCTTACCCTGACACCTCTCACTATCCCAGGTTGCTCCAACCTGACCTTGGACACTTCCAGGGATGGAACAGCCACAATTCTCTGGGAATTCCATCCCAGCCCCTCCCCACCCTCAGAGGGAGAAATTTCTGCCTCATTTCTCTGCATTTCCTGGAGTAGGATCCTCCCAAATCAAGCTGCTCCACCACCAATTCTCAATTTGGCAGCACCTCCCATTTAATTCTGCATTTACTCCACCTCAGCTGTTACTACTTCTCTTCTCTCTCCTGCCCCAAGAACAGATATTTCACAATTTTTAACTCCAGACTATTTTGTTTGTGAGGATTCTCATGGTTTGGAGATTATTTGAGCCAATTTCCATCACCAAAGAAGCAAAGCTGCAGCACTCAGCACTCCTCCTGTGTATTAATTAGGAAGATGTGGCCACATTATGACATAATTCAGATTTCACTCAGGAAAACCTGTAAATTTACCTGAAACTCTGGTGAAAAATCAGGAGTGTTTCTCTCAGTGTTTTCTGGGGCTCCACACAAAATCATCCTGTGCTGTGAGCAAGCCAATAAAGCCACTACAGAAATACAAGGTGAATTTTAGCTGAACCTCTCAATTTCCCATATTTTGGTATTCATGGAATTCTTCCAACAGCTGGACACCAATAACAAGCTAATGAGATGGGTTTGGGGGAAAACTTCAATCTTTGGAAAGAAATTTTCCTTTTCTTTCATGATTCTAATTCTACAGCCTGAACAAACACTGAGAGAATTTTTGAGGATTTTTTTCTTTTTTGCCCATCCCAATATAAATTTCTCTTACCCAATTAAGGAATTACAAGAGGGCAACCCAAAAGGCCTCTCTATTAATAATGCAGAAAAGCTAAGACTGAGAATACCTCAATTTATTCCAATGGATTAAATGAAAATTAATTTACGCTTCTAAATAGAGGAATTAAGATAATTAGTGGGTGACTTCAATTTTTAAGCATTTTTAAGCCACTAACCATTTCTAAAAATGTGTGAAGGCAGCAGCTGTAAATTAAAATTTAAGATTCATCAGGCAACACTCTGCCTTCCATTCAGTGCTGAGTTAATGAGGTCACAGCTGAACGCTACAGGGGAGGAGAGGGGCAAAGAATTAAAAATAATTGCAATTGTATCCCACTTTCCCACTGGCCAGACAGCTGTTACCCACCTCAATCCCAAAAATCCTCACCAAAACTGAGAGCAAACCCAAGCCCCTGACTTGATTTTCTCAGTTAATAATTCACCAGATAAGTATTTGACAGGAATTCCCACAGTTCCTCCACTTGTTTGTTTCTGAGGCCCCCTAAAAGGGTTTTTTCAGTGCTCTCAAAATAGATTAAAGAACATTTTGCCCTCAAAAGAGCTGGATTTTCTCCCTGTTGAGGCCAGGAGTTTGTTGTCAGCTCTGTTTTGGGGGAAATCTCTGGAACAGTCACAAGCAGGACAAGGCCAAACAATAATGGGATTAATCAGAGTGAGGGAAACAAGGGAAGAAAAAAGATTATGCAGAGGATAATTCCAATTTCTTTCTCAGTGAAATGCAATAAAGAAAAACAAATATCTGTGCATGCTGTGCAAGAACCCCTACAAAGCCTTTTTAAACAATAAATAGGTATGAGACAAGACAGATTTTTGAGTGTTGTCTCTTTCTGTCTTCTTCCTTCTTCTTCATGATTTCAGGTAGATTTTTGGTCAAATAAAACCAAAGGTCACAAGTGTTTGGTTATTAAGTCAAAAGTATAAATAAAATAGATGTTAGCTCTTTATTAGGCTATTCAGCTTTTTTTTTCCTTGTAACTAGCTCAATTCATCTCCATTCTGCTCACTTTTAGCTGGAAGTGTTGCAGAACTCTTTGTACTTGAAATAAAAATTAATAAACAACTGAGCCCAAACATGAGAAAATTTGTGGGTTTTATCCTAACTCTAAGCAAAAAAAAAAAAAGATAAAGATAAGGTACTAATTAAGTGGTGCAACAAATCCATAATAGGTAAGGAAGGAAAAGAGCTGGAAGCAGCAGGATGGGGCAGCGTGAAAAATAAACTTTATTTTTTGGTAGATTTCAAAAAGTTTAATAAAATACAATAAGAAATAATAAAGAAAAGGTTATAACAGCTGGGTGCTTGGCATTTAGCAAAGAGCCCATTTGCTGTTTTGGAGACACCCTTTAAATTTATCAGTTTGTTGCATATTTATAAACTTATATATCTTGAAACTTTTTCATAAACTATTTTTTTATATTTTAGAAATTATTTTACATAGTTACTTTTTGAGTCTGCTTTTTTAGAGTATGTGTGTTTTTTGGCTGTGGTTGTAATTTTTTTATTAGTTTTAATTTGGGTTGTGGTTTTTAATTTTTACAGATAGTTGGTAACTATTAATAGTAGGTGTTTTTATTGGGTGTTATGTAATTAAGCAGGTAGTTTACTTAATACAAAGACATTTTATTACTTTGTGTTATTTTTAAACTGTATCTTAAAAACCATTTCAACACCACACATACAGTATTTATTCTAATATTTACAAAAATCCAATAGTTGTCTTTTTGTGATGCCATTTAATGAAGGTTATTGTGAGTGTTATAAATATGTATCATGGTATTGGATTTTTGTAAATATTAGAATAAATAATAGATGTGTGGTGTTGAAATGGTTTTTAAGAT
>JAOTQP010001877.1:0-11275 GCA_026413545.1 Cichladusa arquata
CCCATTCCTTCTGCATTTTCCTTCCTCCCCCTCTGTCTTTTCTAGCCCCCTTCAGTAGAGCAACTTCTTTTTTTGTTCTCGGATACAAGGTTGTCTCACGTGACAGCTACAGCTGCTCTGTAAGCTGTACAGGTGGATTGCCCCTAACAGACCCCAAGTCGACCAGCATAGCTCCTTAGAGAATAGAAATAACACGTCCTTGGGTGAGACAATGATAGGTTGGATTCAAACTCAAACACAGGACCCCAGCCAATCCCATTCAATCAAGGATGCAGATCTCTAATTGGTCAGTGAGGTGGGCGGTGCTAAGGCCCCAACCAATCAGGTGTGTAAGCACGGGCACTTTGAAGCCCCTCTAAAAGCCCCTATAATAATGCTCCATTATTAAATGTGGGCTGTTGTTGCATGAACTTTGATGTGTTCAGTCGTGTGCCTGAATCCAACAACTGCAGCCGTCTCAGTTGATTCAATTTCATTCTAGATCATCTATTTTTAAACGAACTTCTTGTTCCCCACAGTGGAATGCTACTGGATTCTTTCTCCATAGCTGATACTTAGGTACTTGTCTTTCACAAGTATAAAAAATACTAAATAAAGCTCTACAGGAAAGCCTGGGCATGAGTGATGCTAAATATCACTGGCTTCTGCCACTCATATGTGTAATGTCTAAGAGATCAGTTCCAGAGGTATTCAGTGTGGGAGCCTGATGCAGGATGTCTTAAGCCCTGGTCTTTGCTTGATGTGATCATGATGGGATTGTGAATATGTAGTAGGGTAGCAGGCATGTTGCCTTTCTGAGGGCTTGAGTAAATCCCAGCAAGAAACCCTGGAACAGATCTCAATAGGCCAGTAATGATTTGGAAACAATATGTGCACCTTCATTAAGTCTTCTGAATTATTCTGGTGTTATTTTTGCCTGGCAGTATAGCTGTGGGCTCGTGCTGCTGTTCCTTTGATGTTTGCAAGCTTTTGGATCCACTGGATATGCCTTTGTGTTCAAATCTGTATTTGCCCCAAAGTTTTTCAGGACATAACACATCACTGAAGATTGTTTTTTGTTACTTAAAAACTGCTGAACTGGAATTCAAATTCTGTCCAAATTTCAATTCTGTCCAAATATGAATTCTGTATTGGCCATTATTCATTTTCCATTCATAAACTTTTAGCAAGTGACGAAGCAGCACTGAGCAGCACAGCAACCGGGGGGTGGATCAGCCATTCAGAAACACATCTGAGAATCACCCTAGACTCTAGTTGGTGAGTCGGACTGAGCTGTGAACACATCCTGAACGTCAGGATCCTTTCACATGCTGGAGGAAGTGTCACAGTTTTACTCATCTCATCTTTAAGCTCTCTGGAGGCTTTCATCCCAGTGAGTTTTTTTTTTTACAATAATTCAGGAATACATCATGAAATCTCCTAAATTCTGGCAGAGTTCTTGCTGAGTATGGCATTTCGGATCTTAATTTTGCAACATGATGTGTCAAGCATGTAGCAACTGTGAATTTGCTCCATATTGTAAGAGGTATCCTACTTATGAGTGTATGGGGCTCTGCTCAGACAACGCATGAGCACACGCTCTGCTGCTCTAAATTGAAGGGAGAATACAACTCTGCAAGGTTTTTCTGTCACCTCTGCAGCCCCACAAGTGTGCTTGTGGGTGGAAGTGCTAAAAACAGCTAAAAGCTAAACATTTTGCCAGTGGATGACTCTTACCGTACTAATTATAATGTGACTTTTGCCTGGAAAATTATAGGTGCCAGGGAGGGATAAGGAAAGAGAACAAACTTCTTTACTGTAGATATTGGTTGTTGAAAATACTCCAGAAGAAATATTTCTGAGGGTCTCAGTTTCAACTTTTTCTTAATTCTGTCAGTATCGCCAAGATGGTAGTGACACCATGTGGTATCAGATGCTATCATTCAGGAAGTCACTGTAAAATTTCAATAGGAAAAAGTCCAGGGATGTTTTTAATTCGTGTTCACAGATCATGTCCTCTATCCTTCTCTGAGTGCTGTGCACTAAGTAGGATGTACTTTCCTGGATTTAAATGTCCTGGAAGTAGCTCTGATCTGATTCACATCTCTTGGCTTTACAGAAGAGGAATCAGCCATACCAGCAAACCAGGATCACATTGCAGGGCACCTGCGCTTTCAGTCAGTGAAAATGCGTGTTCTTCTCTGGTTGCCCTGGTGAGCCAGGAGAGCTTGTGGTTGGAGAGGGCAGTGCTCATCTTGGGTATTTCTTTTTTTTCAGGGGGTTCATGAGTCAAAAGGTGTGACTGAAGATTATTTGAAACTGGAATCCCTGATCCAGAAAGTTGTTTCTCCTTACTTGGGCACATACGGTCTGTATTCCAGTGACGGACCCTTCACACACTCTGCCTGTATCTTGGGTAAGAACAACACAGACTCCGTTTGGCACAGCACAGAGGACTTCCCAAAACCTTGCTCTGTTCAGGGCCAGGGCCTGCACAAGAGGTGACTACCCATGCTTACATGAGTACATCAGGCTTCATTTCTAAGACCATGCTCTTTGCAGGATGCAGAGTCACAATGAAACTTGCAATGGCAAAAGATGAAAACAGATCATCATAAGAGTGCTCAGTAATAAAAATCAGTGAAATTAATCTAGAGTGTGTTTAGCATTTCCATTCTACCTTTTAGCAAGAGAGCTTTAACACAAGATTCTTTATGGACAGTGAGAGGAAGCAAGAAGACACTTCTAAAGTACTCAGCAGTTCATTTTCATTAGTGTTCATTAGTACACAAAGGTCGCACAAGGCTGTTAACATTAGAGAAGTGAGAGATTTGTCTTAGAGAAGACTAACACATAACTCCCTTCAAGCATGTAAAAGCTTTCTGCAGAGTAGAAGATAATATAATGTTCTCCATCCCAATGGAGATAAGAAATACAAAGTGGGTCTCACATAGCAGGGAGAATTCATATTACAGGAAGGAAAAATCTCTCATTTCATGAATTTCCTCTGGAGGTTATTGAATCTTCACTGCTGAGACATTTTTTACCCATGATGTCCATAAGGAGCAAGGGGGAAATGTGGGCTGGCCTGGTGGCAGCTTGAGTTCCCTTCAGCTTAATTTCTGATTCTTAGAGCTGTGAAGCCTTCAGTGACTTCTGTGATGGCAAGATTTAGCCAGGATAAAGGTGGAATATCCTGCATAGCAATGCAATCTGTTGAAAATACAAAGGGGATACTACCAGCATAAATGACAAAGGAAATGTGGTAGTACCTGAGTATTTCATTGTAAGTACTGGGATGGCTTGATGGAATAGAGCAGACAGAAGGGAAAATAAGTTCAATTGCGCATTTTCTCTGCAGTCAATTCAATCTGTTAGCTTATCAGAAATGGTCAGTAAAGTAGTTGATCCTCCCTTGAAGCTGAATGGCAAAAATGGTTGTGTTGCAGCAGGTGTACAAGAAACAAATGAGTTTTATGTGAATAAATAGAGGCTAGTTATTTAAGGAAAATTATTCAGGATTGTTACTGCCATTAAAAGACCAGAAGCATTTAAATGGAGCACCAAATTGACATTTTCTATTTTTTAATAGCTTGACATACAAGCTATTGTATGTCAAGATAGAAAAAATGCATCTAAAGAGAATAAAACACCAGTTAAAAAATTGTTAGTGAATAAATGTCTTATTACATGACTGCAGAAGACAGGAAGGTTTTGGTGGGCTGGGCACTTCTTCTTGCTGCGATCTGGGTTGTAGATACAGCAGTACTCCTGAAATAGGTCTCACTGTAATCACTGAACCTGGATCCAAGTGAGCTGATTCTGTAAGTGGCTGTTTCTTTTAAACTAATGCATCTAATTCTCTTCAACTATTTTGCTAACATGTTGCGACCAGAGTTAACAGGAGCCCCAGGAACCTTTTCTGTTTGCCAGTTCAAACTCCTAACAAAGAAAAAGTCCAAAAATGAACTTGGATCAGATGATTTCACTGCTGAGGCAGACACAACTGCAAAATACAATCTTAAACATAGAAATTGGCTTTTTTAGTAGTACAGCATGTGATTGGAATTTGTGTCCAGATAAGCACATAATTACACAATAGCATAATTTTAAGAGATTGGAATACATAAAGGTAATTGCAGAGTTTGCAGGGAACATATACCAGCACCCTGATTTAAAGCAGACAGTTTATTTGCAGTGGCTGTGGTTGACTTCCAGAGGGTAATTTGATCCCCTGCTCCAGTTGTGCTTCTTTCATGGGATGGCAAGTGAGAGTAGTAGAAAGAAAGCTTCAGAACTGAGACCTATTATTAACACCACTTTTTCGTCTTATAGCATGAGTGAATCTGAGCACTGAGACCTGCACAGAATTTGAGTGGTGGTGGTTTTGTTCATGATGGTCATTTTACTCACACTGCTGGGGCAGCACTAAACTACTGCCAGAGAGGGAACTCCATGCTCACTTGGTGCCATCTGCTGCTTATTTTTTGGGAAAATCCCAGCATTCAGGCAATCACTGCTGAATTGAATGCAGATTTGCTCCCCCAAAAAGAGGTTTCTGTGGGCACTGCCCTCTAGTCTACATTTTCAAACACTCTTGGTGTTCTCCCCTGTGTGGTCCCTGAACACTACTTTGAAAGTTTTTCCAAAATTAGTAGAAAAACTGCCCGTCTTAATCCTCATGCTCCAAATTGGAAGAGACTTTATTTTCCCAGGATGGGTGGAAAAGATATATTTCAGCTACTAGAAATGAGTAATTACTTTTATAACCTGAAAAATAACAGAATTGCACTTTCTCTTCTTGTCTAAAGGAAGTATTTAGAACTGTATATCACCTCTCCCACTGTGTTTGCTGTTTTACTTCAGCTGCTGAAGTTGCGTTAATATAAGGGAGTCTCAGTTATTATTTGTAAAGATAGATTTGGGGTGTTCAGGATGCTAAAGAAATCTAGAAAATATGAAGCCGGTGAATCTACAAAACCAGCAAAATGTCTTCTTCTAGAAAAGTTTCATTCAATAAAAGCTTATGAATATTCAGGACTTCACATTTCTTTTGAACATTCATAATTATTAGTACCATAATAGGAGACTTTGCAGATATTACTCTGGATCTTTGTTTGCAGAGAAGCGGTTCTTCAGACGTTCGAAGTCAGGTGACATCCTTGCTAAGAACCCTGTGGTGCGATCAAAGAGCTACAACAATCCACTGCTGACACCAGTGGCCGAGTACGAAACTGAGAGCATAGCTGCCAACGGAACCGGCATCCGAAGGCACTCCGTCTCAGAAATGACCTCCTGCCTGGAGCTCCAGGGGTACTCCAACCTCACCACCATCATGGACAACGGTTCCAAGAGCTCCATGACAACCATGAAAAGCTCACTGCCAGGAGACCAGGAGAGGCCCAGCACTGGGTCAGTGCAGTGCTCTAGCAAGCTCAGTGCAGCTGAGCAACAGAAAGGACCCTTCCACTCAGTTGGTGACCCACGCAGGTCTTTTGAGCTAGACAGAGACACTTCCTTACTTCCAGTTCCCTCTTCCAGCCCTGAGAACATAGTGGATCAGATTTTGGAGTCGATCGACTCTGATTCTGAAGGCATTTTCATTGATTTTGGCCGAGGCTGTTCCAATTCATCAGCATACAATGTGGATGTGAACAGACAGAGCATTGTGTGAAGGATATTAGGAGACAAACTGTGGGGTTTAATATTATATATGAAAGTTACTAAGGAAGTGAGTTGGACTATGGGCAAGCTGTCTATGCCTGGGCAGAACCAGGTCATCATAGCTGTACTGAGCAAATACAAGTTTATATCAGGTGGGAATCTGCTGAGGGGAAAGCAACTCCAACCACTTTTCCCCATCCCTGTCACCCTGCAGATGGATTTCCTCTTTCTTTATAAACTTTGGGGTTCACAAACTCACAAGTGTCTGGTAAGATACTATTAGAGGTGCAGCTGGCAGTGTTTGTTCAGGAAAACAGCTCAGCAAATAGCTGTGCTCACTTCTCGTTTTCTAAAGAGATTTCCTGCAGATGATGGGTTGTTCTCTGAGCTGTAACACCTCAGCCAGAGTAGAAACATATCCTTTAAAAAAACCAAACAAATACAAAAGGCTGTGGCCTTTCATGCCACAGAATACAACAATAAAAAAGTTTCTTTTAATCTTTTTTCTTGTACATCCTGTATGCACTCCTTTGCCTAATGGTGAGTTAGAGTTCTTGAAGAAAGGCAAATAAACAGAAATATGCTTCGTGATGTCACACAGTGCCTGGTGTCTCACTTTCTGTTTCACTGTTTTCCTCAGCCAGTACCTTGTGTCTGGGAGAGTTGTCTTGAAACTGGCTTTCAAGGCTGTATTAATTTGCCCTGAATGTGGCACCTCTCAGAAATCTGTCAACTCCCGAAGCATCTGTTGTATGGATAGATTCCATCATAATTCAACTTACTTGTTTCCTAAATAAATGAAAACATGGCCTCTCAGGAGAAATCCTCATTATATATTTATATTCTTATAGAAATACCATAATGCATCTGCTGTCAGTTATGTTTTTGGGCAGTGTGAGCCTTGCAGCTCTTTTTATCCTGAGCACACCCAGCTCTTTGATTCTCCCTCACAGTAACATGGTGGTGTGAGTTGGATCAGTAGTTTTGCAGAGGATTGTTGCATGCAATACTAAAGTGAAGTAGAAATCCTGCTGCACAGTATGGTTTTGATCAGGGGGTTTTGCGATGAAGGCCACTCCATTTTGTGTCTGTGCTTTGGTGGAAGGAGTCAGTTGATACCTCCTGAGCTGCTCAGCAGACACTGGTCTTTGGTTTGGTCTGGGCAGTGCCTGGTGCTTTGCTCAGGGACTGTCCAGCTTTGCTCTATACTTGCATGGCTGACCCCAGCGCTTGCCACCCTCTTCCCCATGCTTTGATTATGTTTCTAGACTCAAAGCTGTGCTTCTGACACTCCATTTCTTTTGGCCTCACTATGTGTTAGGTCAGTCTTTTTCTACCACCCTGCTTCCCTGCTCAAGATTTCAGGTGCAGGCTCCCTGTAATGCAGAGATTTGAGAAGCTCAGAAGCCATCTGAGGGCCTCCCCCAGAAATGAGGCAGTGGTTTGGTGCCTGTTCTGCTTCTCCATATTTGGTAAGTTCAGCTGTGCAGCCTGCCCTACAGGTAGGCATTTAAGTTGGATCATACTTAAAAGTTTGTCTTAGGCAGAGATAAATAATTGCTTCTACACTCAAAAGTCTCCCACTTCAGCCAAGGGAACACAGGATGTGAGGCAGAATCAGTGAGGAGGGTCTAAACACCAACTACCTGAAATACAGGTGTGGCACAATATACCCTCAGAGAAAGCAATTCCAGTGCCTGGGGGGGATCTCTGAGGTCCAGTAAATGAAATGGTTTAGGAAGCAGGCTATCAGACTATCCCTCTGGAATTGCAGCTAAATTTAAGTTGCAGATTATCAGATCATCCATTTGGTCTCTCCCTGGCCATAGCAATGCCTGCACAGTCCCACAGTGGTGCTCCACGGCACATTCAAGAGTATGTTGGCAACTTGCTCAATCTCAGGCTCACCCATTTCCTACCAATGGGTCTTTGCCCACCCTCTCCTTGCTGGGGGGCACGATGAGCCCTCAGTCTCAAGGAACACTTGCCTTATGTGGAAACCACAGGAGAGTGTGGAACTCTTGCTGAAATTGGATCCAGTATATGACAGGAGTAATGATTTCCAGAAGTGTCTTAAAGATTTCCTAAAGTGGTACAAGCCACCATGCTGTTGCCCTCAGTCTCCACATTTGTTCTTTCTAACAAACACTGTTCTGATTCCTAAATTATTATTTCATTTGGAGAAAAAGAGTATCCACAGGCTTGTTCTAAGGACACAGTGCAGGGGAGGGGAAGATAAGGTTCAAACCTCTACAGAAAAAATATAACCCCAAACATAAAAAATACAGTGGATCAAGGCCTCTGCACACCTTCTTCCCTCGAGGAATTTTAAATGTTCTAAGAATCATAAGCATACTTAATTACTGGGGAAAGTTTCAATGGAGGAAAGAAGAGGCCTGCTAGGATCTTTTCCACTAGAGCTTTTACATGGTTAGTGCCTTTTGCTCTGATGGAGGACCTTGAATGCTCTGGTATGCTGGAAATTAACTAACTTTTCCCACCTTGCACATGCGGAGATAGTGAATGAAAATTTTGTTTTAGAAGGTTACTTAGAGACTGGGTTCAAGACAGTGACTGCATAAGAGAAGTTCTCCTAACAGGTGCCTCAGAAAGCCTCTAGAAGGAAATAGCCTTGTGTTCAGTCTTTCCACTTGTCCAGGACAGGCAGCCTTGTCAGCGTCGGTACACTTCACCGTCCCACATGCAGTGTTAGGGGAGCTGGCTGTCCTGGGGTACTAGGGCATTGCAGCCCAGCACATCCAATTAGCTTTTACATTTCCAGCTCTTAGAGTGAGGTCTTCAAAGTCACAGCTCTAGCAATAGCATGAGAAAGATCTCCTAGAGGCTTTCATTAGCAGCACTTAGGCTCTTCAGAAGATAGAGTCCAAGGCCACTTCACTAGGACAACCTTGGAGATGGACAGGAAAGAGAAATCCAGTCCAGCCTCACCCCCAAAACTGTGATTACCAGCTGTGGTAGGGTTAAATGAGTATTTAAAGAGGTTGGGTTCACTAACACCTACTGGCATTCATTATCTATTGTTAGGATGAACTGAGAGTTCTGCTGAGCTGAAATAAAAGGTTTATATTTGTCCTCTTCAGGACGAAGAGGCTCTGAGTTGGTTTCAGTTAACATAAGTTGCCCTGATGATGCTTGAATGGAAAAGGCTGACCTGTGGTTTAGAGCTTGCTGAATTAATTTGATCACAGGTAACAAATGTGGTATTGACAGAAGTGGCTTTGTCTGCTGTGCTGCAGCTCTACTTCTGGGATAATGAGTAAATAAGGAATAAACACATTCTGACTTTCAGGGTTCGAGCTGCACTTCCAGGGCTTTTTTAAAATTAAGTAAAACATTATAAACTCATTAGGCTTGCTCTGAAGACCCTGAAAATCACAGAATGATTAAGGTTAAAAGGGACCCACCAGTGGGGTCATCTGGTACAACCTCCCTGCTCAAGCAGGATGAAAATATCTGAAGTCAGAATTCAGTTCCCTATTGCAACAATGATAAGGTGGAATTTTGTCTCTTCTTCAAGTTTATGTTAAAAGGTGTAGGTAGATAAGATTGAAAATTGTAAAAAAAATCGAATGGGATGGTCTTACTGGCCAAGCCCAGTGTTCCTTGACTTTAAATGCTACACAGATTTGAGACTACCAAAATTTGTGATCCTCCTACTAGTAATCCCAATACAAGCAGGTCAGGAATACGGAAGTCTTAGAGACAAATTACAGAGTCACAAAGGAGAAATAGTCAAAGAGAATAGTGCAGGTTCTTGCCAAAATATATTTATGAAAGGGTGCACTTTGAACTTTTCAAATCCTGCTACAGGGCAGTGTGACTTGAGCTTTGCCTAAAGTGGCATTCTGAGTATACCAATTACTCCTCTTCACCATTCCTCTTCCACTGTTACGATAAACTGTGGCATGTCCTAATCCAAGAATCCAAAGCTGTTCTTTCCCTGGCTGGGACAGATTCCAAAGTCCTATGAGGGGTGATGCAGAGCAGCAGATAGCACTTGAAGATCCTGTCATCTGGCACTGCAGAGTGAACACTACACAGGCAAAAGGAACTGGCAGACTAAAAGAGTTTAACCTAATGATCAGCTCTGTGGAGAAGTAATATACCTCCCTGGAGCGCTGCTGGAAGTAGCAGATTAATTGGCTGCAAATAATGCTGTCCAAATAAAGGGCTTTTTTGTCATAGAAATGTAGAAAATTACTTTCATTATTCTGTTAGCTCCTGGCACACTGGTTTCGATGGTGCTTTTGAATCTGAACCTCCAAGGTGTCGTAAAAGAAGAGCTGTATGCCAACTTCTCCTAAGGCCATTATACAGAAACGTGAGTATGTGAAAGTAACTGATACTCTACAGTTCTGGTTAGAGATGTATGGATTGCCCCATATGCTGTAAGAACCTCTTGAAAATGAAAGTGTCAGAAATTCTTTAGTGTTATTTTTGAGCTGTGGTCTGCAGAGGTGTAACTGTCATTCCAGAACTTTGAGAAAAGTACCAAAACTTGGAGGGAGGGAGCAGAAATCCAGATATCAATCAAGCCAGCACTGCTGCAAAGAACACATGTAGCAATTTTAATAATACACGAATCCTTGCCATCGTGCTCTTCAAGAGAACAAAATGCTTGGTTTACAGTCATAGTCTTGTTTGCACCTTTCCACAAAGTCAAAAGCACACTTTTAAAAGGAAAATAAATACATTTTGTGCTGAAGAGCACTGAAGGTATCCAAGGTGGATCCCAAACACTCCACATCGCCTGAAGGACCTCATGGTCTGCCTGTTCTCTGACATTACCTCTGGCACCTCTGAAGGCTTGAGATTATACCAAGAGATTGAACTCCCCTAGCTATTGAAAGAAGTCCCAGAAAGTGGTTCAAATGTTTCTTGTGGTCCCAGAATACCACAAACAAGTGGATGCAAACTCCCCCAGGTGATGTGCTGTTGGCCTAGTTGCTCCATAAAAAACAAATGGTTAAACTTGGTTTCATCAATCATGTTAAGGAGTCATCTCTCTGGACCTCCCCTACCTTGCTTAAAGTTTCTGCTTACTCCTCCGTATTGCCCTCAGAAGGCACCTCTTGGGGGCAATGAGCAGAAAGGAGCTGGCTTTGATGTGCTATCTCAATGTCACAATGTTGGGGTTTTAGGAGTTCTCCTTTTGGGTTTTTTTCTCCCTCTTGAGCAGTTTTCCCCCATACATGTTGTAAGGCGACAATAACGACTAGATACTTAAGAAAAAAGAAGTTGTCAGGGAGAGGGGTACAGCTGGCTACTCTCTCTTTACCTGGGGTTTCCTGTTTAGGGCAGATACAACGAGATTTGGGACTCTCTGTCTCTCTCTGTCTGTCTCGGCCTCAGAGGAGGATGGTTGGAGCTGTTGCTTGGGGGAAGGAATTCGCTGCTGCCACCATAACCCAGCCTGGAGCTGCTTCTACTTCTGTGGGGTGAGCTTCGGCTCATGAGAAAAACCACTGACCCAGGACTTTATAATCACCTGCTTCACTAAAGGAGGGACCTATCACCATCTGCTCGTGTTCCCGGGAATCCTGAGCTCGCCTCTCCCTGCCCTGCCTCGAGCCTGCTGTCGCTGCCTCACCCCTGCCGCTCCTTCCGCACT
>JAOTQP010001878.1:0-11222 GCA_026413545.1 Cichladusa arquata
AGCTACCAAACAAAGGCATCATCACCTCGGCCATCACCTGAGAAGCAGTGGACAACATAGACACCCCTAGACTGAGCAAGCCCAGACTGAGCTCTGTGTGTGCGTGAGGCTGGGACTTTCCAGCCCTGTGAAGGCGGCAGGAGGACCCTATCTTCGTATGACCACTGGCTTTACTGCAGCAGTGGGCGGCAGCCAACCCTATAGCCCCATCAATAAAAGAGCTGAATTTTAATAAAGGCTTTGGCCGCGCCCATTTATTACAGCCACCATGGTGCTGGCATTATTAATGCTGGCATTGTTTAATGCCTCTCTTCATGTGGGATGCCAGGAGGGAGGAGCCACCACTGCCCCTGCCAGGAGCCCTCTCCTGCCCATTCCCAACTCTTCAACAATTGCCCTTCTGCCCACAGCGTGGCTGGCAGGAGCAGCCAGGCAGGCAAGGCTTGCCACAGGCTGCACTGAGACGGCGCCAGCCATGGCAGTGCCTCACTACCCTGGAAAAAGCTCTGTGTGTACTGTTTTGATGTTCTTCTTAAATATGTCATCACAGAGGTGTTACTAGCCTCTCTGATTGGGCCAGCAGCACGCTCATCTCCAGAGCCATCAGAGGTTGGTCCTGTCTGACATGGTGGAAGCTTCTAGAAGCTCTTCACAGAAGCCACTTCTGTGGTCCTCCCCCACTACCAAAAACCAGGCTGCTCCAAATCAACACAAAACCAAAATTGACCAGACTGGAGCCCTCAGCTGAGACTCATGGGCTGTATAAATACAGCTGAGAATGACCCCTTGGAACAGTGAAATCAGAGAACTACTGCTGGAGGATTGTGGAGTGGCGATATGAAGTGTTTGTACAAGTATTAGAGGAGAACAATGCTGGGAGGGAAACGGATGCTTAACGGACTGCGGGGCAGATAAAGTTACAGATGGCTTCAGCTAGCTGAGGCAGCTGCTGTTCTTGCAACTTTTCCTGTAAAGGGAAAATGGAATAAGCTCAGAGAACAAAGAAAGTACAGCACCTTTACAAAGCAATTTGTAGGAAATGCAGGTTTGGAGATTCTGGAGAAGTGCACAGAGGAAATGTCTGAGTGAACAGGTTTGGGATAAGGTAAAGGAAATAACTGATGGACTTTCAGGCTGCAGAGGGTGTAAAATGTGTGTGTGTGGGTATTTTTGGCTTTTAAGCTAAAATGAATCTTTATTATCCTAGATCAGAGCTCAGGAACATGGTCTGAAATAATTTGCAGGATTGTAGAGCAAAAAGGATGGGGCAGGTTTTAGGAGGTTCTTGGAGTATCGGGATCTGCTCTTTTGGCTGGAGGGGACACAAATGACATGGTGTGGCTGGTGCATGTGGCTGAGCAGGTGTTTCTTCTGTGCAGGAGGCTGTGCTCAAATCTCTGGGTGCACTCCCAGTCTTTGTGGTATTGAGTCCTGCAGGTTCTGTAGCATAGTACAGCAGGAAAAATGCTGGGATATACTGGGTTATTCCCATGTGGAAGTGGTACATGAGAATAACTCTTCTCTGTTAGTGTCACACCACAGCCTCAGTGACATCAAAATAAACTTGGGGACTAAACTCCCCAAAATATCAACTCCAAGGCCATGGCATTGGGACAGACAGCAGATGTGAACTGGGGGAGTTTGGAAGAGCAGTACAGATTTCTTGCATCCTGTACTGAGAGAAACAGCAAAGACCAGCAAGAAAAGGGATTTGCATTCAGGAATGAGGTTGGGATTGTGAGGTGTTTCCCTGTCCAATGGCCCAACACAGGTGGAGCAGCTGCAGCTCCTTGTTCCTGGGTCTCTAGTGAGTCTGACCAGCATGAAACAGCAACAGTGGAGAATTTACATACTTGCATATATCCTGTACAGATCCCTGCAGCAGCCATGCTTAGACAGTTTCTCAGTAGCTGTCCCTGGATCTCAGGTCTCCCTAGTTTCTGACACAGAAATAGGAGCTCCTTAGTTCCACCCCCTCGCTCCTGCTGCTCAGAACCCTTCATACAAAAGGGTGTGTGGGGCACTGAGTTCTCATGCACTGCCTTCCATTCCCTGCCTTTTTCTCCTCCTCTAGACATCCCCAAATGCCTTGTGCAATCCCCAAATGCCTTTCTGGAATCACATTGCCCTCAGGCAGGGACCCTTGTCAGCCTGGGAGTCTGTCCGGAGTGTCACATGGACTGTGAGGCTGCTGGACCAGGATGGATCATGATGGACCAGGATGGACCAGGATGGACCATGAGGCTGCCAGCTGTACTTGCCTGTGCCTGGGAGGAGCTCGGGTTGGGTGCTGTGCTCACTCTCTCTGCGTTACTTGGGCTTCATCCCCATTTCTTTGTTTGTGGAGATGAACCAACAAGAACTGCAGAAATACAGTTCCTGGGGAAAGGTGGACTGGAACACATCTCTTAGAGAACAGCAACAATGAGGAGGACCTTGAAGAGTTATTGGATGGGAAAGTTAGACACAATGAAGAAGAAAAGGTTAAAAGCTGCAAATAATCTGTGCAGAAAATATTAGTGAAAACATGTCAACATAACTGCATTTCCCTTTGTTTCAGAGACAAAGAGCCTGGGATGTTGGAGCACTTGGCAACATCTTCTCTGAGGCTGGGCTAAAAGCACCCTCTTGATGGGAGCTGCTGAGAACTAAGGCAAAAATTGATTTTTCTGCAGGAGAAGGTTTGCAGGGAGGAGAAATTCAGAGAGAAGTCCAGACAAACATGTTTTGCTGAGCTCTGCCTGAGGACCATCTTCCCAAACTGGAATTATTCCAGCTCATGGGCACAATGACTGGGTTTCTGGGACTCCACAAGTGCACTGAACATTGTCTGGCAAGTTGATGAAGATGTTCAAGAGGAGTGACACGAGTGTTTGTCCTCACTAGGGACAGATCTTTCCGTCTTTGACTGAAAATGCTTTGCAGCAACATCCTTCTTTCCTAAACATTAACCACCTCCTCTTGAAAAATGGGCTGTTACTTTGACAATGGAAAGAATATATTTAGGAGTTTGTCTGGAAAGGCCTCTCCCAGTGCTGGGAGGGCCACTCCCAGTTGGAACACGTGCCATACTGCAGAGTGACTGCCTCGGCCATTCTGAGCCCAGTGCCCTGTGACTGCTGCGATACTGGGTGGTGGATAGGAGCTCAGGGTTTGTGATCTGAATTTTATTGCCTTTTCTTTCAATGTTCTGTGTTCCAAATAAGAGCTCAGAGGAGAACTTAAGCTTCAGGCTATTATTTTTATAAACTATTAGAACTTTCTGTCTGTTAGCCATTTTGACATCTTCAAGCCCCCTTTGATGTCTCTCCCTGTGTTCTTGCTGTCTTTGTCAGCTTTCCTTTCCTCACCAAAATGTTACCTACAGCCCAAGGTTGAGGATGACCCCACACTTGATAATCTCTTTGACACATCCAAATTTATTCCCTCCCTCCTGGCCTCAGGACTTCCTCCTGCTGAAGCTGATGATGCCACAGGGGTTAAGAAACCATTTTTAATGTGGACAAATAAGAAAAGGAACAGAACAGTACAAAAAAAGCTTTCTTCAAACTGTGCCCTAAACTTCAGCTACCTCAGGGTTTCATGGCTTATACCTTCCAAAGTGAGACATTTCACATTCCATGGAGATTGCAACACTTGAAGTGAGACTTCCCAGGCTGGTAACCCCTGGTGTACTCAATACATCCAGATTCCAGCCCCTGGCATTTCTCTCCCCATCTCACAGCAGCTGCTCTCCTTCAAACCTGCACAGGCAAGCACTGACTTCTGTCCTCACTTAAACCCCAGAATAAGAGCTGGAAACCCAGAACCTGCACTCCTGGGAGCAGTGTGGCCAAAGGGGCCCTCAGTGCCTTTAAATCCATGTACCTGTGTGAGCTGAGAGCTATAAATGCACACAGCTCCTCGTTGGGGTTTATGTTCCAATACAAAGCTCATTTTGCTGTCTTCAATTACGATTTTTATTATTTTTACCATTTGAGGTTTATTAAGATTTTTACTGAGAGAAAATGCAGGGAGAAATTGAACTCTGTGTCCAATTGATGAAGTTTTTGCCTGGCAGTCAGGCAGGAGGGAAGAACAAACTTGAGAATATCCTGAGTAGTTCCAGCTGAGCACTGAGGCACAGGGAAGAGCAGAGTGAAGATGAGGGTGCTGGCAGGAGCACCTCCAGTGCAACCAGAGGGTTCTTTCCCAAACCACTGCAAATCTCAAGCAGAGGTGTTGGCTTCTGAGAGGAAGAGCTGCACGAAGATTCCTCGTGCTTTGGACAGAGCCTTTATAAAAGTGCATTTTATTGCTGTAACTTATCAACTGTTATTGAAAACTTGTCAGTAAAAACCTTAATGAACATCAAATGGTGAAAACAATAAAATTATTAATTGAAGACAGCAACACCTGCTCCACATCCTGGCAGACACACCTGTCACGTTAGGCTGAGAGTGTCCCTGGGGGATGGCCAGGCCCCAGGCTGCCTGGAGCAGTGTTCCCTGCCTAGCAGACCAGCCCTGCAGAGCATCCCTAGGACTCCTCCCACCTCAGTCTCCAGCACTTACAAACTGGCTCAGCCTGTGGTAGGAGGTATAGCAATGTCCTTTCCCAAATCTGTTAGTGTTAACACTGCTAATTGGATATTCTCAGGACGCCCATAAATTCCAGTCCCACCGGAGCTGTGCACTACAGATGTGCAAATCCAGCTTTACCATCCACTGCTCTGCCTTTCTGGGCTGTGCTCAGCATGATTTAAGTGAAGAACAGTGGTGGCTGATGACTGCAAAGGCATCTAAGTGTGCTGGGGATTTAAAGTGAACCACTCAGACACATCACTTTGAAAAGTGGCTTCTCTGGGAAGAAAAGGGCTTTTTGGAAGGAGTTCTGCTGAGTGAATATTAAATCAATTTGGCCATAGCTCCTTGGGAGAGAGGATATTTGTTCCTCATGTTTGTGCCTGCATCAGATCAGCACAGACCAGCATGGCCACTTAATGGGCTCATGAGTGCTGCTAATTGAACACTCCCCTCCCTGCTCATTTCCTAGGAATTGCTTGAAGAGCCCAATCATTCCACCATTGGCCAGCTGATGGATGGAGGTACCTCCTCGAATTTGCTCTTGGATGTGAATCAGCCCCTGAGGTACTTTATTTTTGAATGGGAAAATTTTTTAAATTTCTTTGTGTTGTCAGACAAAGCCAAGAAATTATAAATTGATGGAGATGACAGAGGCAGAAGGAACTGGAAGACTTGACGGGTCTCAGTTGTTACCTCTGTGTTGGCAGGTGGAAAGGAAGGGGCAGTGACACTCACAAGTGAGATCAGAGTATTCTGGATCTGCTTTTCACTAAAAAATTGGGTCTTTTTCTTCATAAACAAAAAAAATCTTCAAAATACCCAAGTGCCCATCAGTGTGGTTGGAGGTTTCTCACATGCAGGTATTTTTTTGCTATAAGAAAATTATCATCAGCTATGAAAAAGGGGAAAAAAGAGAAAAGAAGATCACAGGGCTTTTTCCAGTCTAGTTTTTGAATCAGATCCAGAAAGCATGTCTTCACTAAAATAAATTGATGCAGGATATGTTTGTGTGGCTACTGTGATACACCTATAATTTCCCTCCTCCTGTTTATAAAAGCCTCAGAACATGATCATGGAATAAAACCAATAAAGTGCAATTCCAGCCAGTTCTCTCATTTATGGGATGAATCACACACTGTGAATAATGAAGAGTGAATGGCTGAAGTAAATAGTTGACAATCAATCTGCCTGGCTGGGCTTGGGACATGCGATCAGACAAGGTGCAGCACAATCCTGCAGGATGCCAGGTCACTGTCTGGAAACAAAAAATGCAGGTTGCAATTACCCAGTGGGGGATTGCACCCTGGGGAGCACAGAGGGAGTGGGGCCATGCTGGAAAATAAGGAATTGTAGGGGTTAAGATATCCATGATCCAGGAGTGATACACTGCACAACAACAAATCTGAGGGACAGGTACACACAGCCAGGGGAGGTCACGGCTGCTACCAAAAAAATTAATGAAAAGATAAAGATTCAGGATTCAAAGCCAAGGCATTGCTACCTGCAGGGGATGAGCTCCAGGGAGAGCTCAGGCACTGGAAGACCTTGGTTCTCATGTAGGAGCACACGAGCAAATGTTGGTCTCTGATATACCAAGGAGCCCCCTGCCAGGTGGAAGGTGAGTTTGATCTCTTCGGTGTTCCCAGGAAACTTAAGAAGATCTTTGCAAAGAAACAGAAACCCACTGAAACCATCTGAATGCTCCTGAGAAGCAGCTTTTTCCTGTTTGGAAGCAAGATTTACACTTTCAGCCAGAAAGAGAAGATGGAATGGATCAAGCTGGGGTGGTGGGAATGCCTTCCTTCAGCAGAGGTGGTGTTGCAGGAAGTCCACCTTGTTCCTACACTGCCTCTCTGGTGATCCTGCAGGACTTGTAGCTGCTGAACACCTCAGAGGAGACACCATGGAGATCCAGGGCTCTGAGAACAAGTCCTGGAAGTGTTCTGGATGAAGCCAGAGGACCTGGTGTAGCCTTTCAGGGGCCTTTGTGTGGCTGGGCAGGCGGGACAGGAGCCATGGCAGGACACATGGCATTCCTGCCACAGTATTCCCAGCAAATCCAAGAACTTCTCCCCATTTCACTGCCCCATCTCTGAGCCTGGAAAGCTGGGACCTGGTTGGTGGGGCTGAGACACAGAGGTTGGGCTGGGAGGGTGTGGAGCTGGTGATGCTGGGTTCTAGAAGGCTGATGAGGAAAAGAAGGAAAGCTGGGATGGACAGGGATAGGAAAGGAGGAGAATCACTGTCTTTGAGAAGGACAGAGGGAAGCAGGCAAGAAAGGCACTGTGAGCAGTGTCAGAGTTGTTGAAAAGTTGGGAATGGGCAGGACAGGGCTCCTGGCAGATCCATTCATGGCCCAGTGCATCCAGAGGTTCCTTTGGACCAGAGAAAGGAGCAAAGGAAAAGGTCTGGTGAGAAAATGGCTGGGAACAATCAGTCATCAGATACCAGCCAGTGCTCCCAGGGTCCCTCTGTGGAGCTGCAGCCCATCTGGGAAAGCAGAACATAGGGACAAGGATTTTACTGGAAATGTGGAATGTGGGCACTCACAGGTCTTTATAAAGCGAGTATTTGCAGGGCACGCAGCTTGGGATATGCACAGCCTTAAAGGGAAATGGGAAATCCAAATCTGAGCTGAACGTTCATTGCTCTTCAGGGAAGCCAGCAGAGCTGTCTCTGACACCCTGAGTTTGGGTGCTGATGATTTGTGGGTGTAACCTGTGCTCAGCAGTGCCACAGAGCTGGCCCTGGCTCTCAGAGTATTTACACTGCACAGCAGGAAGGGTTAAGCCCTGCAGGTCTCAGATCAAGCAGCATCTGCATGGTATTGCCTTTCCTAGGAAAATTATGGATTATTGGCAGCAAACTAATAAACCAATCAGCAGTAATTAGCATCTTTTGAGGAATGTACTGTTGGGTGGCATTCAAGGAGTAGAGCATCTTGCCTGAGTGAAGTAAAGTGTGAAGGAGCTCTGAGTGAGGTGGGGCTGTTCCGTGGGGCTCTCTCTGGAGCACTGTCCCCAAACCTGCAGCACAGGAGGGGAGCCTGGTCTGACATTTCAGGTGCACACAGCACTTCTGGAGCAAGCTCTGCCTTCCTTTCCAGGGGTTTTTCCTGTGATCTGGAGCCCTGCCTTGACCAAGGAACATGCTCCCAATGGGCACAATGGGTCGTGGGGCTGGCCCAGATTTTGACTTATTAGTAAAATGGCACTTTTTGCTTTGAGGAATACCTAAATTTCTAACAGAAACACTTCGATCAAAATACGAAATCACCAGACCCACAACTGCCCATTGACACCCTCATTTTCCTGCCATCACACTGAATTCTGCACCTTCTGTGTTCCCACACTCCAGTGGGATGGAGGCTCCTCTCCAGCACACACCACAAACATCAGAAAAATGATGCTGTCCTACCTTCAGATTTGGGCCAAAAATTTTTCATACAAATGAAAAATTCTGGAGAAGTTTAAATGTTTTCCCTGTCAATAAAAAAAATATCCTGAGAATTTGCAGCCCACAGAACCAACACACCATCCCTCATCCTCCCATCCTGGTGACTTGCCATGGCCCTGCACATGCTGAGAAAGGGAAGACAGGACACCTTGACAAGGTCTCTGTTTGCTGTGCCCCAGCACTGCTCTCTTCCAGAGCCCCAAATCTCACTGGAATTACACCTCTGCTATGGAATTACACCTGCTGACCTGCCCCCCCACACCCTCCGTGGCAGAGCAGGGCTGCTCAGGGCTGGGATAAGTGGGTGAGAAGAGGCCCCTGAGGATGGTGATGGGAGCCATATGGCACATGTGTGGTGACATATTGCTGCCAGCCCTGCTCTTCCAGCTCCATTAGCCTCAATTAGAATGAATTGGAATATTTAGCACAGGTTCAAGTGGAAGTGACTGGGAATGGTGTGCTGGGCTCATCGGTGGTGCTGCTGGGCTGGCTCACCAGGAGCCAACGAGAAATGCTGGAAGAGCACAAGCCCCCGTGGCTGGGGAAGGAGAGTGATGCTGTCAGGGCACCCTTGGAGCTCGTCATGCTGCTGTGTCTGTTGTGCATCAGCATCTGGAGGCTCTGGGGAGACCTTAGAGCCCCTCCCAGTGCCTAAAGGGGGCCTGCAGGAGGCTGGAGAGGGGCTCACTGCAAAGGCCTGCAGAGACCTACAAGGGGCAGTGGGTGTAAGCTGAGGACAATGGATATAATTTGGTTATTAAGAAGAATTTGTTCTCTGTGAGGGTGGGCAGGCCCTGGCACAGGGTGCCCAGAGAAGCTGTGGCTGCCCCTGGATCCCTGGCAGTGCCCAAGGCCGGGCTGGATGTGGCTCTGAGAAATCTGGGATAGTGCAGGGTGTCCCTGTCCATGGCAGGCAATGGAACCAGGTCATCCTGTGTGTGGAGGAGTGGAACTAGTTAAACTACTGCAGCAGCCAGCTGAGAAGCAGGAAAACTTCAGTATTGTGTGCTGTGGCCTGCATGAGGAGCTGTGGTGTGGGGTGGGGTGGCCACTGTGCAAAGCCACTCCACAGCCTGCTGACCCTGCAGGATCCCCAGGGACTGCAGGAGCTGGGCTGGGCATTGCTGACAGCTCCAGGGTTTGCCTGGGGAGCAGCTCTGCAGCTTCACTTGAGCTAATTCCAGCACGAGCTGCTGTCCATCCTCTTCCCCATCTGCAGCAGCCCAAATGCCCCCTGTGCTTACAGGGAGATTTCTCACAGGTGGTTGCTCCTTTAGTTGGTAGCCCTGGATCACCCTGGATGTTTCTAGCTATGTGTGATAATTGATAAAAGATTTGTGTTAATCATAAAAGTATTGGGGTTTGTATAAACCCAAATACTTAGGTCTGAAATAAAGCATGACAGTAAAGAAAGGAAAATATATGATCAATTCATTCTGTTTTAAATCCCCCTGCTATGAATATTATGTTTTCTAAGTAAGTTATATCTACTACCAGTTTGCAAACTAAAGCTTTCCCACAGCTCGATAGATTTTGCAAAATCAGAGTTCCTGCCTTTGTGTGATCACTTGCAGCCTATCTGCTGAGACCAGACTGCCTGACTTCTGCCATTCCTTATCTACCAAGACCAGATGGTTATCTATGAGACTTGACAAATTGTCTAGAGACTTCATGTCATCCAGAGGTCCCATGGATGTTTTTGACCACCACTGCTTACCTGGCAAAATTATGACAACAAAAAAATAACAACTATTGATTACTACAAGGAAACCATACTACAAAAAGGAGCTGCAAACTGAAGTTTGATGGAGTGTGGAGTGGGCAGTGACCCCCCATGTATCCCCATTGCTCTGTCTATATAAAATAAAGCAATCTAAATTTTGCTGAATATTGAGACTTTTGTTTCTCATTTATAACATATGTGTCTGTCCATTGCTAGATCCAGCAATCCTCTGGGGAACTTCTAAGATGCCTTCTGCAAGTGACAATGATGAATTTTTTAGAATCAGGAAATTAATGTAAGCATTTGAATCAAATGAAAGCAGGCTTAATGTGATGAGATAAACTGGGGGCACAAAGGTGGAGTCAATGAACAATGCCAAAATGCCCACTGTTGGATTTGATCACACAGGCAAAGAGAAAGCTCTGCTTGACCTTTTTGTTGTGTTCCTTCAGGAGAAGCTTTAGGAGGTTTTTTACAGATTGCAATGTAGAGTAAAAATCATAGAATAGAATAGAATCATGGAATGGTTTGTGTTGGAAGGAACCCTAAAGACCATCCAATTCCACCTCCCTGCCATGGTTATTCAGAGTCCCAATGTCCAACCTGGCCTTGGGCACTTCCAAGGATCCAGGGGCAGCCACAGCGTCTCTGTGCACCCTGTGCCAGGGCCCCACAACCATCACAGCAAAGGGCTTCCTCCTAAGGTATAATTCCCTAATAAAAGAAACTGAGCTTGTTCATATTTAATACTTCTTAAGTTTAGTGAAATGGAATCATTTTGGATGCCATGAGAGCTCTGTTGCTATGGGCTCTGTAAAAACAGACCATCAAAAATGTTTATGTGGGCTTAAATAAGGAAAATCTTTGGAGGAAGTGATAATATAAAAAATTCACAGTGTGATAAGAACACAATATCTCTGTGCCACCTCTGAAATAACCTTGTTTCACTGCTGACAGAAGAGAAGATTTGGCAAAAACTAGTGACAGAGGAGTAAGTTTCATTGGCAGTAATCTAGGAAAGATACTGAGAAAGTCAGATGCCTTCTGAACTACATTCTTGATAGTGTGGAAATTATTCCTCAGTGTAAAGTTTTTCCTATGTACTGTGTAGTATCTCTATCTGTCACAGAGGTAAAAATTAGTATTAAATACAACTCTACTTGTCAGACACAGTTAGTTTTACATATCAGCTGCATTCACAATATGAATCTGGTGTCCAGAATACTGATCAAGGGCATTTCTGGATCTGTACTTCTGATAAGTAGAAGGCTGATTTTTCTGAAAGCACTGCCAATCACCAGCCAAAAGCAGTTTTCCCTAATGAGTGACATAAAAGATAAATTAATTGAACCTGAAAACCTTATTTCTTTCACACCTCTTTCTCAGGAGGAATAAAGAATTACACTCAGCACTAAGTAGCTCTAGACCAGCACCACTGTGGTTAGGGCAGTGGGGAAATATTATATATATATATAATT
>JAOTQP010001879.1:0-11132 GCA_026413545.1 Cichladusa arquata
AATGGGAAAATGGCATCAGCTGTGTCCCCCAAGATGGTGTGCTCCAGTCGACCGCATGGTCCAGGAGACAAAGGGAAAAAGATGGCGGACAAAAAAAAAAAAAAAAAAAAAAAGCCCTCTCGGGAAAGTAGGACCTTACAGAGCAGTTCTAGTGGCAGATGAAGAATTGCCGGCATGTGTGGGGGTCAGCTCTGCCACTCGCTACTTCCTCCTGCCACCTGCTGGACTCTGCCGGTGTTGGTGCTGCTGTCATACATGCTACAGATGTGTTGGGGGGGAGAAGAACTGGTCTGCCAGCACCGACACAGGGTGACTTGGCCCAGGGACTGGCTCAAGCTTTGCACTGCCAATAAGGTTTGCAAAATTCACTCTGAAATAGTTTCTCATTGCAAAATGCAGTTTTTCTGAGTGACTACTGTTGCAAGCCCAGAAACCCACCCAAAACAACCCCCTCTGAAGCAGAGCCTCTGCCTTCAAAAGCCGCAAGGCAAAGGAGGAAGTCGGCTTGGGTGCCCTGACCTTTTAAAGGGACCGGCACTGCTCAACTGCCCCGCAATTCCGGTTCTGGCCGAGCCACTGGGCCTTAAACAGTAACAATTCTTGGGCACAGATAGATACGGAATAGAGTAACATTTTGGGTTACCTAGGACATTATGCTCATCTGGTATTTGGGCCCTACATTACTGTTGTCTCAGTACTCCAAGCACCATCTCATGAAGACAGTCAGCAATTATACCTTTACCCTTTTCTCCTCGGAGAGATAACTTGAGGAGGTGCACTAGGAAGCTTAGCTGCCTATCAGGGTTAAACCCCAATCCATCTGTCTATCCCTCAAATTGATCTCTCTCCAATTCAGAGGCAAGAATGTGATAGGAGACTGTGTCAAAGGCCTTACAGATGTCCAGATATTTGATATCTGTAGCTCTTCCCTTGTCTGCTGGTAGAGTCACTCCATCGTATAAGGGTACTAGATGAGTCAGACACAATTCGCCCTTGGTAAAGCCATGTTGGCTGTCTCTAATCACTTCCCTTGTTCCATATGGCTTCAGCCTAACTTCCAGAAAGATCTGCTGCATTATCTTCCCAAGCACAGAGGTGAGGCTGACAGGTATGTAGTTCCCAGAGTCCTCTTTTTTAACCTTTTTAAAAATGGGTGAAATGTTTTCCTTTTTCCAGCCACCTGGGACTTCACCTGACTGCCAGGACTTTTCAAATATTATGGAGAGTGTCTTTGCAACTACATCTGCCAGTTCCCTCAGAACTCTGGGAAGCATCTTGTTGGGGGGCTCGTGTGTGTTCGAGTTCCTCAGGTGGTCTCAAACTTGATCTTCTCTTACAGTTGGAGGGACTTTATTCCCCCAGTCTCTGCCTTGAGATGCATCCACTTGAGTGGTATGGCAAGAGAGATTACCATTGAATGCTGAGGCAAAAATTTATTGAGCACCTCAGCCTTTTCCTTGCCCATTGTTACCAGTTTGTGAGTTGTATTCGTCGGAGAGGGTACACTTTCTTTGGCCTTCCTTTTCTGGCTGATAGACCTGTAGAAGCCATTATTCTTTGTGTCCCTTGACAATTTCAGCTGTGCCTTGACCGTCCTGACCCCATCCCTACACAACTGGGAAATGCTCCTGTACTCTTCTGAGGATACCTGTCCCTGCTTCCACTGCCTGTGCATTTCTTTCTTGCTCTTCAGTTTGACCATCTGTCAGAGACTGGAAAAGATTGATGTCTCAAGATATTTTGGGATGCTTGGAATGCCTATGTGTGTGCAGTTTCACAGCAGGTCCTGCTGACTAACTCTTTGAACAGCTGAAAGCTTTCTTTCCTAAAATTCAGGGTCTTGATTTTTCTCTTTGCCTGACCCATATACCTCAGGACTGTGAACTCTACCAGCACATGATCACTGTAGCCCAGGCTGCCTCCAATCAGCTCACTTTTGTTGGTGATCATCGGGCCCAGTATTGCATCTCCTCTGGTAGGGCTGTCTATTACCTGGCTTACAAAGTTATCCTTTACATATTCCAGGAGTCTCCTGAATTGCCTTCAGCTCACTGTGATACTTCTCTGACAGATGTCGGTGTGCTGGTTTTGCATTAATTGACGCTTCAGTAGGGAGAGAAGAGGGCATCCACGGAAGTTTTCTCCCTGAGAATTTCCTCTGTGACTTGATGGGACCAATTGGAGGCTGGTTTGGGTGTTGACAGCCTGGGAAACCAATTGGAGGATTTGGTCCACCTCTGTGAATTCACATTTTGAAGCAAGCAAACCCTGGGAATGGCCCTTTTCTCTTCCAGCTCGAGTACAGGTAACAGGGGCTGGCAAGCCTGGGCCTGCTCCACTGCATGGCCTATGGGCCTGGCAGGGGGCAGGGCTGGGCCCCCTGTCTGGAAAACTGGCATGTCCCGGCAGGGAGGAAAGGTGGCCATGGGCAGTGGGTGCTGCAGCTGAGGCCCAGGAAGGCTGATTAAGGTCCTAGCGGTCCCCACCCCTTTCCAGAGTGGCCACTGCTGTTTCTGGCCTGGGCCAGCCCCTCCCAGCACAGCCTGAGTCTCCTGAGATCCTGGCACAGCTCCAGCATGGCCTGGCCATAGCCTCTGCATTCCTCGTGTGAGATCTTAACTCTTTCAATGCCCAAATAAAACTTGCAGACCTTCAATCCTCCCTTGAGTGAGAGGAAAAAGAACAGAGAGAAGACACCAAGGTCAGTGAAGCAGGAGTCAGGTCCCAGATGGAAGGAGAATGAGGAGATGCTGTGAATTTAGGCTGAAAATCCTTTTGTAAGGTATGGGGATGGACTGTAATACACTAAAGATTCATATAAATCGTGGAGAAAGACATGGGGGGGTGGAGTGCTCAACTTGTAGATCATGAGCAAAGGTACCCATGCATGAACAGAGAGAGAAGAGTGATGAAGACCCTTTGCCCTGAGGGAAGAAGACTTCTGTTCTTAGAGATGAAGATGATTTTAAAGATAGATGAAGAGAACCTTCATTTTTGAACAGCTCATCCTTAAAAGTAATATTCCATGAGTTTGACATGGCCCATAAGCACAGCTCTGGGAAGGCTGTGAAGATGGGAGGAGTTTCACGATTGGAGATTCCCAGGTGGCTGCTAGTCATGAAAAGTGAAGCCACGAGAGGACTGTTTTCTTTCTTGTGGAAAAGTCCCTATAGCCTGACAAGGGGAGACTCCTCTCCCTAGAGTGAACTGAAAAACAGACTATCCTTAAGTTAGTAACTGACTAAAGTGTTTCTGTACATTGCCATTGAGAAAGAGAAGAGGGTGTGGGAGAGGGGATGAGAGGTGGTCTGAAGGTTTTATTCTGAATTTTATTATTCTTTCAGGTTGTTATTCCTTTAGGTTGTTAATAAAAGTTTTCCTTACACCCTTTAAGTTTTAAGCCTGCCTTACATCTGCTCCTAATCCTATCTCACAGCAGGAAATGAGTATATTGAAATTGGCGAATCAAAACTACTACACTAAATTGATGTTTCCCCCTGGTTTCGAACTGAAACCAGGACAGTCAAGGTGGTTGAAATCCCCCAGGAGGATAAGAGCCTGCAAACACGATGCCTTCTGTAGAGGGAGCAAGAAGGCTTCATTAATAGGCTCCCCTTGATGGGGCAGTCTGTAGTAAACACCAACCATAGGGTTCCCTTTGTTTCTTTGGTCTCTAAGTCTTACCCCATAAGCTTTCAACTTGCCCATGGCTATTCTTCAAAGACAGCTTTTCACAATCTATCAATTTCTTGACATAGAAGACAACCCCTCCACCCCTCCTTCCTTGCCTGTCCCTTCTGGAAAGCCTGTCACCATTGGTAGTTGGCAATAGCACACCAGTCATGGTATTTGTCCCACCAAGTTTCAGTAATGGCCATCAAAGGAGAAGGTGAGTTGAGTCATTTGGCAGAAGTGAAAGCCATTCAACTGGCCCTAGAGATTACTGAACCAGAAAAGTGGGCAGTATTCTATCTCTCTACTGACTCATGGATGGTGTGAAATTTACTATGAGGTTGGCCAAAGCAGTAGAAGACAACCAATTTGCAGCACAGAGGTAAACTCACCTGGGCTGATGCACTGTGGCAGGACATTGCTGCCCAGGTAGAGAGCCTTGCTGTAAAGGTACGTCATGTAGATGCCCATGTGCTTAAGAACTGGGCTACTGAAGAAGATCAAAACAACATACAGGTAGATAAAGTTGTAAAATTAAAGTGGCTCAGATAGACCTGGATTGGGAGTATTAGGATAAGGTATTTGTAGCTCAGTGGGTCCATGCAACATCTGCATATCTAGGAAGAAATGCAACGTACACATCCAGGGATGGGCACGAACACTGAAGCCAGCACACAAGTTTTCTATGAAAGCAAAACATGCACCATAATCAAGCAAGCCAAGTAAAGTTTCTCTGGCATAGGGAACAGTGGCTACAATATCAATATGGAGAGGCCTGGAAGACCAATTATATCACAGTGCCGTGAATCCACCAAGGCAAGCACTGCATGATTACCATGGTGGAGGTGATCAGCAGAGGGTTCAAAACACCCTGTAACTAATATCACCACTTGAAACACCATCCTAATACTTGTAAAGCAAGCTCTGTGACAACACAGCACCCCAGAAAGAATCAAGTCAGACAACAGGACTCATTTCCAAAACAACTTCATGAGCACCTGGACCAAGAAACATGGCATTGATCATAGATTCATAGAATAGTTTGGGTTGGAAGGGACCTTGAAAGGTCATCTAGTCCAACCCCCCAGCAATAGGCAGGGACATCTTCAACTAGATCAGGTTGCTCAGAGTCCTGTCTGACCCAACCTTGAATGTTTCCAGGGACAGGGTATCTACCACCTCTCTGGGCAACTTGTTCCAGTGTTTTGCCAAACAGGATTGTGTGTACTATATTCCCTATCATGAACCAGATTCTGAAAACACTGAAGGATAGAATGGACTGCTAAAGACTGCACTGAAAGCAATAAGTGCTGGAACATAGAAGCATTGGGATGCAAATTTATCAGAAGCCACTTGGCTGGTTAATACCAGAGAATCAAATAACTGACCTGGCCCTGCCTGAACAAAACTCCTATGCACTGTAGAAGGACATAAGGTCCTGGTAGTACATGTAGGGAACTGGCTGGGAAAGATATCATGGGCAAATCCATTCATGGGATTGCTTTCGGTCAAGGACCCAGATATAATTTCTGGGTAATGCAGGAGGGTGGGGAAATCTGTTGTGCACCTCAAGGAGGTTCAACCCTAGGGAAAACATAACCCATTATTTGAGTTGTATATTATAGGAAGTATAACAGCAGGAATCACCTGAGCCAACAGGGAATGAGCCTTTCAAGAAACCAAGCAAGTACAGCAGCAACCCAATCTGAGCTGGGTTTAGCATATGAAATCTCTTGTCCTTGAGTAACCAGCATAATGAATGGAGCCTGAAACACAGACTAAGTGAACTCAATGGACATTTTATAGGGGAGGCTCATAGACTAAGGGAATGATATCTGTGTGTATAACAAGATAGAGGAAGGGGGAAGTGGTGATTGAGGAGGTATTGGATAGTGTGGGACCCAAGCATGACATAAATGGTATTGAATAACATATACAGGTTGTATTAGATTTGGCTGGAGTTAACTTTCATCATAGCAGCTGGTATGGTTCTGTGACTTAGATTTGTAGCTAAAATAGTGTTGACAACACACTAGTGTTTTACCTATTGCTGAGCAGTGCTTGCATAGTATCATGGCTTTCTCTTTTTTCCAACTCTGCTCCCTGCAGCGAGCAGGCCAGGAGAGGATACAACCTGGACAACTGGCTCAGACTGACCAAAGGGATATTCCATGCCATACAACACCATGCCCAGCAATAAAAACTGAGGGGAGGAGAGATTTGGAAGGTAGCCGTTGCTTGGAGACTAGCTAGGCATCAGTCTACTTGTGAAAGGTGGTGAGTGATTGCCTCTGCAACACTCATTTTGTTTTCTTCCTCTTTCCTTTGCTTACTAAACTATCTTTATCTCAACCCATGAATTTTCTCATTTTCCTATTCCTTCCCCTGTCCCAGTGGGCTGGGAGAGTGAATGAGCAGCTGTGTGGTGCTTAGCTGCTGGCCAGGGTTAACCCACCACTGCTAATTGGTTTATAACTGCATCAATCTGTAGAAATTACTTCTTTCAATGCAGCACAAGCTACATACATATGTTTGCACTTTATTTTGGAAGCATATAGAACTGAACAGTATCTTAACTAAATATAAAGTCTAGCAATTTTATATATTTGAAGGACATGTTTACAATATGTAGCAAGAGACCACAACCACGTCACTCAGATGATACTCCCATAGTAATAAGAGTGTATTTCCAAAGCATTACACACAACTTCTTTATTAATTGGATGATGCCAGGGATTTCAGCACCTAACCTATTTTGCACACTGTATCAGAAATATTCAGGAAAATTATCTAAAATGAACCATTTCAGTGTAAGACTTGAATCTAGAGCACTGTATATATTTTATATGCAGATAAGTAAAAGTTAGCACATCAGGAAACAACAATCCAGAGTAAATAAATGAGAACTGTTGTTTCATAGTGTAGAAATATAAATTGGAATGCTAACTCAGATCCAAAGATGAAGACATCATTGATATTATTGCAGACTAATGAGAAGAATAGCAGAAAGAGAATGCCAGCTAGAGAGAAGCAGAAGCTTCTCAAATACCATACCAGGTCACAGAGATACAAAAAAAATGTACTTCTCGCACTGCTATACCAGTCTGTGTTGCAACTGGTCATAATGCGATGGTCTTAAACAAGTCATTAGATATTCTGCTTTTCTTTACCACTGCCTGGGGTGATTGGCCCATACCCCACACAGTTGTGCTCTGTTGTCACCCAGAGCCTATAATATTTTTTTTCTTTCCATTGCAGATGGCAGATACAAGCTTCAGCAGTACCTACAATTGTGTATCCATTAATTGCTGAATGTGGAGGGTAAGATATACATGTATCAGCTGGTATTCAGCATCAGGTGGTTTTCCTGTGGGTCAGATGGAGGAATTATTCTCACGTTAGCCAAGCGTGATGCAAGACATTTTGATGACTGCTGGAATTTAAATCTAACTTACAGCTTTACAAAATGATTGGACAACTAGCCTTAAAGACTTGGCCTTTATTATGCCATTCTGCTCACAATTTGGCTACTGGATTTGCCTCATGATAACTAGTTAACATATCTTTTGTACCCCTCGAGGACTATGCATTCCTTTGGCTCAAGTACAGCTCAATAGTTCTGAGAGTGGAATTTGCCACTGGTAATAAGTCCTTTGAAGATTTATTTCAAAGGACGTTTGTACTTGGATTATAACTTGAAGAAAGCAGAAATATTGTTCTACAGAAGTGAACAAATACAGAACAATTGGCTCTGTAACAGCTGCTATGTATTTTCTATGCAACAGGTTTACTCCTATGGTGAACAATTTTGATTAATTCCTTAAAAGCCATCTTGTGGAAAAAGTTAATAGAGAGTGGTCATTGCATGTATAAAGTGATTAATCATGTAGCGATTAAATGCTATGACGACCTAAAGTCAAAGCCATACAACATACAGCATTGTCTGCAAAAAACAAGTTTTCTTCATAGCCACACACAATTATTACTGATCTTCCACCACATCAGCACTATAAAGGGTAAGCAAATTCAGAGCCATCTTGGAATTGCCTTTTCTAGAGTAACATTCAGTAACCTATGACTTTGAGTTAACTAGAAAAACAATACGAAAGGTCATGATCTTGGAGGCCATAGCCTTTTTTCTCTCCCCAGGATCTGCTCAGCTACCTGTAACCAGCCTTTAGAACATTAATGCTCTGTCATGAGTGTATTATGTTTTAAAATTTAATTATATATATATATAAAACCTACCATACATACAATGCAGAGACAAAAGCCAGCCCCAAGATTGAGTAAATATCACTGCACAAATTGTGGGGCTAGCTGATAAATAGACCAAAGGATTCCAAATATCATTTAAGGTGGAGCTGCTGAATCACAGGACAGGAGAAAAAAAAATTAAAATATTATGCCTCTTTTAGGGCATTAAAAGACTTTTTCCTCTTCACAATACATCTAGATTACAGACTTGGTTAAAGGCCAATATAGACTTCAAAAAAACCCATGTTTTTATAGATCAGGTCCCTTATCAACACTAAAAAGATGCCTTTTTTAGATTAATAACTTATAAAAATTCTATTGAACCAAAACTCCCCTTGCTATTTAGAATATTTTGAGTTCGAAGGGACCCACAAGGATCATCAAGTTTGACCCTTAAGGGAATAGCCCATACAGGGATCAAACCCATGACCTTGGTGTTATTAGCACCATGCTTTAACCAACTGAGCTTCAGGACATTTGATTCATGTCTACAACCTTGTTCAAACTATTTCAGTAGTGTCATATTACACATAGTGATCCTGTGATCAGCACAGAGGTGAAACCATTCCATCGATTTCAGATATTGAATCATCATAAATGCACAAACAACTACTTTACCCTTTAAGGAACTTGAAGAACTACTACTTTTAATATAAACAAACTTTTTTTCAATTAGCCCTTTATTTCTTGAACTTAAAGAAAAATTGCCAGCTCTGTTTTCTTAGGTGGATATTAATGTAGTTGAAATAAATGTTGATTATTTTATACTAGCCTGCACATGTTCCTTTAGCCAAGGATGGAAAGAAGGTACAAGGGTTACAGACTGACTGCTGACATTTCTAGAAATAGAACTAGTTTAAATATTTGAATTATGTCATGGGTATATTAAGTACCACACCATGTGATCCCAAGTGACATTTTAGAGGAATAACAGAGTCATGACTAAAGTTCACACAGACACAAACAACATATCTGCAAATTTTAAACTATTTAGCTGTATAATGGTGATAACTGTACCGAGCAGAACTTCCCATGTGGTGGAGAAATGAGTTACAAAATATACTGGTCTTTTATATTTGAGAAATAATTCCTTTGAATCATCCTTAGCTTGATCTAAAATCCGCAGAACCCAGTGCAAATTTTTCTCTACCCTTCTACAGCAGTTGTGGGCATCTTAGAAACATCTTCAAGAAACGCCCTAGGTGACTAAATGCCTGGTATATCATTTTTAGATGCCTAAAAACAGTTTACATTGCTCTTTTTTGCTATATCACTCTACAAGGTCAGAGGATAAGATCTAAATTAAAACACTAAAACAATATTGGCAGGGGTTTTCTTAGTTTCTCATAGCTCAGCCTGATCAATACATGATCCTTTCTGACTGATCTGTTTAATATAAACATCTCCATAGTGCAAAAATAACGTTAGTGCAGACATCATGCTAAGTATGTCTTAATCATAGCATGGAATGTCTCTAGAAAAAAATAAACTAAGATTCAGTTATTTTCTCCTTGTAATTCCAGAGGTACATGAACTGATAAAAATCAATGCCTCTTTTTAAAAAGAATAAATTAAAAAATTTAAAATTCCTTGCTATGAAAGGAGGGGAGAAGGAAAAGACTGACTCTTAACAGGTCACACAACTACTCTTGAGTCACAACACTCGTTTTGCTTTCTACCAGATAAAGATCTAGTCCATTGAATTTGACCTGGTGAGATTTAGAACCCCAAGTTCTCTTGCTGAAGCCAGTGAAAGGCATTGGTAGTGCTTGCCTTTTTGAATCAAGTCAACCACTATTTTACAACATGGAAACCTAACCCCGACAGTGCTGACAGTTATGAAGTCTCCAATAACTTCCCAAAATAAAGATGGTTTCTCTGAACCTCTGCAAAAGAACTTATGTTTCCCCTTATTTAAATTGTTATTTAAGGGTTGATATTTGAAACAGCTTCACAGTAGGCTGATGCACTTTTCTGCACTAAGTAGTTAGGCAAATCAATAAATTATAAAAAGCACCACATCATGTGGTGCTTTCCATTAATTTTTACTAAGCCTTTTATTTGAAATGACACCATTTGAGTTACCTCAAATAAGATAAGCAATGGAGTAAAACTGACCTTGAAGCTGAAGGTAGACACATCCTGCTACATGCAGTGAGCCCAAAGCGTAAAGAGAATAACAACTTGGTGTGCTCATAGGATTCCAGGTAATACAAGAACAGGAAAGGAGGAGACAGAAGGGAAAATGATTGCTGCAGTGGCCAATCCTATTTCACTCAGTTATATCAATGATATTGCTCACACAAGGGTGCCCTTTAGGACACAAATAGGAAGTGGAAAAAGGGGGCCATTTAACAGAAACACAGAATGTGCTGAGTTAGAAGGGACCCACAAGGGTCATCAAGTCCAACTCCTGGCCATGCACAGGATGATCCCCAGGAGCCACACCACATGCCTGAGAGTATTGTCCAAATACTTCTTGAACTCTGTCAGGCTTGACACTGTGCCCACCTCCCTGGGGTGCTTGTTCCAGTGCCCAACCATCCTCTGGGTGAAGAGCCTTTTCCTATCATCCAACCTAAACTTCCCCTGACACAACTCCAGGTCATTTCCTTGGGTTCTGTCACTGAGCCCCACAGAGAAGAAAACAGTGTCTGTCTTGCAATTATGTCAAGACAGACACAACTAGAACCAACACCAGTCCTTTATTAAAAACTTTTCATGCCCTCACTCAGGCAACACCACACAGTACTGACTCCTTTCCTTACAGGCAACTCCATACAGCACTACCTCCTTCTCCCTGCAAGTTTCCTTCTGCATAACAGGCTAACCCCAACCTGTCCCTTACCCAGCTACCTAACACTGTCCATCCCTCACATAACATCCTACCTTATCAGCCCCTTACACAGCTACATCACCCTCCATACAGCCAGATAACTCACTCTTTTATAACACCCATCCCCATTGGACAAGCAAGGCTGTTTCTACTCCTTGGTAATCAGTACAGCTGTAATTCATTGAGGAAAATTGCCTTCTGCACTATCCTTACAAACTATCTTCCCACATGTCTGCCCCTCCTCTTTCCCCCATGAGGAAGTTGTAGAGTGTGATCAGGTCTCCTATCAGTCTCTTCTTATCCAGGGTGAACAGACCAAGAGACCTCAGCCACTCCTCCTAAGGCTTCCCCTTAAGGCCCTTCACCA
>JAOTQP010001880.1:0-11117 GCA_026413545.1 Cichladusa arquata
TTTAGATAAGGGCCTACAAATGGGAGAAATATAGCCACAACCACGTGCCACCCGAACCAGGCTGGGTAAGCTAGACCACATGCTGCCACCTAATGAGGTTTCTATATCCAGCACACAAAATTTGGTTACTAAAGAACTGTTATTCCTTTCTCTCAATGTCTGCATGCCACACGTTGGGTACCAAAATCTGTCTTGGTTTGAAAGACAGGTGTCTGCTAAGGAAGGCAAGAGCCTCTCTTGAAATGGACAATGTAAATCCCCTCTGGCCAAATTATTATACTTTTGAAATTAAGGGACTCTCAGGCAAAGATATGGGAATAGGAATAACAGTTCTTTTCTAGGAAAAATTAAAATAGAAATACAGTATTCCAAAAAGTAAATCCAAATGACAGAGTCAGAATACAACCTGACACACCATCAATCAGGCTGTTGGTAGCAGTTCAATTAAATGATGGCTGCAGGCGTCCTGGAGTGACAGATGTGGTTCTGTTGAAGCAGTGGTCCTTTAGAAGGCGCTGGTTTTCCTCTGAAGGTCCAGTGATGATCTAGAAGGCTCTGGTTTTCCTCTGAAGGTCCAGTGATGATGTGGAAGGGTCTGGTTTTCCTCTGGAATCCAGTGGTAAAAAAAGGCTGCCTTGGTGTTCCAAATCTCAGATTTTATCTCGGTAGGAAAGGCTAGGCTCCTTCCCCTGGGTGGAGCATCTCACAATGAGATTATATAATTTTATCAGTCATGCAGTGGGACTCAATAGCTCATTAACAGAAGATATCTTTCTGGAGAAAGGATGTATTGTGGAAAAGATAAAGATGATTGTCTCACCTGGTTTCAAGAGATGGCCCATTAGCAGAGGATATCTCCCCTGGAGATAAGGATCACTGCCCCACCTGGGGGATAGAATACAACTTTTTGGGAATATCTTTACATTGTAACCTAGGACACATGGCCACAATCATATGATGGTCATGTCAGGATCATAACTGAGTCATCGTCACGGCCATCTCATGGTAACAGTCGTGGCCATCTTGTGGTCATACATAGCAATGAGGAACAAAGACACATGGACTTTGTTGCTTGCTTTAAAGAAGATTGTTTATTGTAATCAGTCGAGCCTTTTTAGACTTGAAACTTAACCCAAACTTCACTGAAGCAAGCAAGCATTGGCTTCCTGTCACTGTGGTGTTGCTGTTGACGTGTCCCTTTACCCAGTCAGCTCTCTGATCATGTGGTGCCCACGCATCTCCCCAGCCAATCACTGCCGCACACACAAGGTGACCACCAGCCCACTCTCCGGCCATCTGACCCACAGCTGAACCCTTCCCAGAGTGCCCACAACCGCAGGGAGTGCAGGGCTGGATTTGTCCATCAGAGAATTGGTGACCCTCATTAAATTCTTGGTGCATTTAGTTCCTACAGGAGTGTGGGGACCACTTGGAAATTACATGCATGCCCTGTTAATTGGATGGTCTTCCTCTGCTAAGCTGGAGCAGGATCTCTCCCAGTCCTCCTCTCAATTCGCGGAGCCAAGCCTTTCCTACCTAGATAAAAACTGAGATTTTGAACACCAAAATAGCCTTTTCCCACTGGATTCTAGAGGAAAACCAGACCTTTCATCATCACTTTGGAACCTTTGGAGGAATACTGCATCCTTGCACAGGACCACTGCTTCAACAGAACCACATCTGTCACTCCAGGACGAGTGCAGCCACCATTTAATTGGACTGCTACCAACACCCTGACTGACGAGGTGTCAGGTTGTATTCTGACTCGGTGAGTGTTTTGGGTTTGGTCTTTGTAGTACTCTATTTCTATTTTTATTTTCCTAGTAAAGAACTGTTATTCCTATTCCCATGTCTTTTCCTTAGAGTCACTTAATTTCAAAATTATAATAATTTGGAGGGAGGGAGTTTACATTCTCCATTTCCATTCTTCCATTTCCAAGTTTACATTCTCCATTCTCCTGGCTTTCTTAGCAGACACCTGCCTTTCAAACAAAGACAGGAGGATTTTGGGTCTGAATCTTGGTGTTTGGGAGGTTCTTACAGACACAAGATGCCAAATGACTTCCTGAGATGAACTTGGGCAAGGAGGAACACCCAGTCCATGGAGCTCTCTTCTTGTTTTTTCAGCAAACCAGGATTTTTCATTCTGGAGGTGTGGGGGAATGGAGGAGGCAGAAAAGCCCCAGAGATCCCTCAGGAGGAGAGGGAAACCCAGCAAACCCAGCTCAATGAGCTGCAAGGAAAAAAGACCCTCCCTGTCCCCGGAAGGCAGCCAGACATCCAAGCGGAGCTCTGAGCTGGTGGAGAAGCCTCATGGAGGGGACAAGCCCCATGAGTGCTTGGAATGTGGGAAGGGTTTCAGCTGGAGCTCTGATCTAATCCGGCACCAGAGGATCCACACTGGGGAAAAGCCCTATGAGTGTGGGAAATGTGGGAAGGGCTTTACCAACAGATACAACCTGATGCTGCACGAGGTGATCCACACTGGGGAAAAGCCCTACACCTGCTTAGAATGTGGTGAGAGCTTCGGGTGGAGCTCCGCCCTGAAAAGACACCAGCATGTCCACAGCGGGGAGAGGCCCTACGAGTGTCCTGAGTGTGGGAAGAAGTTTAAGACCAGCTCCAATCTCGTTGTACATAAGCGGAGTCACACAGAGGAGAGGCCCTTCCGCTGCGCTGACTGCGGGAAAGGCTTCAAACGCAACTCCCATCTCATCGTGCACCGGCGCATCCACACTGGGGAGAAGCCCTATGAGTGTCCTGAGTGTGGGAACAGCTTCTCCTGGAGCTCAGCCTTAACCCATCACCAACGGAGGCACCACTAAGGGAAGCCCTGTGAGTGCCTCGAGTGTGGTAAGAGCTTCGTGCTCTGCTCCAGCTCCATCCCCCATGGGAGGATCGGTGTTGGATGTTCCCAGTGTCCCCTGTTGGGCAGAGCCCTGATGATCTGTGGTCCTGGTGCTCTGTCTTGGGAAGACACCTGCCTGGGGGAGCTCTGCATCATCCTGTCTCCCTGTGGGCATGTAGATGAATGTAGGTGTAGGAACATACATCAGGACGCAAACTGACATTGGGAATTCCTTGGGGAGAGTGGATTTGTTGGCTTTCAACTGCAGAAAATCTTCTGTGTTCAATCCTATCTTCTGGTGGCAGCCCGGAATACTGAATGGTCTTGGTGGTCTTTTCCTATGTGGTGGTTTGTAAAGATTTCCTGAAATTTTTTACCTGCCGAGACCTGGGCAGTCTCCCTTGTATCTGACAAGAATCAATCAATTGGATTTTTAATACTGACACATTGTTACCCCAATTTTATTACCCCAATTTTGTTACCCCAAGTTTATGCATCTTTGTGAAGTACACATGTAAAGACAAAAACCCCGGGAAAGTTCTCTTTCCCTTCTGGCCTCTCACAAAGTAACACCAGCCCAGGCCCCCTCCAAGCTGCCTGGGCTGGGCAGGGGCAGGCGGGCTCTGACTCAGAGCTCAGGAAGCTGCCGGGCCCTGTTTTCAACCAGGGACCCTGATATCCAGGGAAAGAAAAGGAAAGGCCCGTTGCTAACATCCCTGCCCCCGGCATGGCCGCGGCTCGGCAGAACCCTGCCCTGCCCCGGCCCGGAGCGGATCCGAACGGCCAGGTCTGCCCCGCTGCCCCCGCGGCCTGGGGGAAAAACAACTGAGCCCCGTTCTGGCAAGGCCCCCACACCCTTGCCTGCCAGGCAGGGTGGAGGAAGAATCCCCAGCCCGCAGCTGGAATTGAGTGCAGCGGGCGCTGGTGAGCAGCCATGAAACCAGAAACTCATCACCGCTTCTCTGACTAAACCCTACAGTCCTCACCCAGCCCCCAGCGTGGCCTTGAAAGACTCTTTATTGTAAATAATTCTGACCGCCCCACCTGGAAAAAATCACAAAACTCTGCTGCCTGGGCAAGGTATTAACTCTTTGGATGCCCAGAATAAAACTTTACAGATACATTATTCTCTCTCCTAAATAAATTTTTAAAAAACCAAAAAAAACCCCAAAAACCAAAATGGTAATACTGAGTGTATTTCTGAGTGAAACAATATAAACACACTTAAATCAAACAAAAGGAAAACTCAAATCCTATATAACAAAAGGGGAAAAGTCATCAGCTAAAATTTTTCATTTTTTAAACTATGCAGAAAAATCTCCTGTTTTCTCTATAACACATAAAAAAATTATGAAGTTAATATGACTGTTCTAACTATAAATAGAAACAAAATCTTTAATATTAAAGTAAGTAAATGTTAAAATTGCTTTAATCCCCTAAGTTTAAAAAATAAAATAACCCCCTGCTGTTCCCCAAAAAAAGGAAAAAGAAAAAAAACTTCTGTTCTCAAAAATGAAGTAAGCTTTTGTTTAGAAATATAACCTTTAAAGTGTGCTTCATAAATTAATATAGTTTACAAAAAAAGTTATGACAAAAACTGTTAGTCTAAAAAAAGGTTTTTACATAGCAATCAGATTTTCTTTCTCCCAGGTGGCTAATCACTGTAATAACAAAACCCCAGGAAAACTATTTCTTGTGAAGAAATCTCCATAGACTGAAAAAAAAGTCTCCTCTTTCAAGTAAATTAGGAAAAAACTATTTTAAAGATGGTAAACAAACTAAGTTGTTTTTTTTTAAGTTTTCAGTATTTAAAAAAAATGTGTGGAAGAAAAAAAAGTAGTTTAAAGTTTTGTTCTAAGTTTCTTTTTCATATAGTTTCTAGTAATTAAATTTCTTTTTATACCATTTAAAGTTAAACCTGTTTTTTGCCTTCCTCTTAATCCTGTCTAACAACAAAAAAATTTCAAATTAGTAAACCAAAACCGCTACATCCAACCTCAGTGATTCCAGGATTTTGATTTCCTGTTGTCCAAGGATTTCTTCCGTAGCCAAATGGTGATGAACTGGGGCAAAGACCAATATTTTGGAGACAGTGAGGTGGAAAGCCCTACAAAAAAAGGTTCTTCGCTCCCTCCTAAGCACATGGATCCTCAGCTCACACAGACACGTTACAGTGTTCTTCTTGTTAACAGTATGTTCTGTTATTGCCCGAGTTAATGGTTTAGTCCAAAATTATACCCTCCCAGCCACCTTGTCAATCTATCCTGAATTAGCTGTCAATCCTGCTTTGTACCACCCCCCTGCTTGGAATGATGTTGGAGTCAGTGAGTTGGGGGATTCTCTGAATCCTTCAGGGAGGGATCAAAGTGCAGGAACTGAAGCAAAGCCTTTGGATGGGTTGAAGTATATTAAGCCACTCACACATAAAGTAAATGTTTAACTAGACGTAAGTCAGTAAGTTTTAGTGTGAGCTCTAATGCTTTTAGTAAGTAAAGGTTTAGATGCCAGAGTAGCAGTGTGAGTTCTGGTGAAGGTTAAAAAACATACTAATGTTTTCATTAGAGGCTCCAGGACCATAGTTGTAGACAGTACTTAGACATAATAGAGCTATAGTAAGAATATTGCTTACATTTTTCAGATAGATCAATATAGGTTGTACGCGTAGTCTGTATGTAACCTAGCGTGCTAAGAAACTAGAATTCTAATAGGTTAACAAGTGGTGGTCCGAGCTTGCGTCCTAGCTTGTTGGGAAGATCCTATATAAGAGTATGTATTGGGGAGAGGAAGTGCTTTTTCTGCTTTTCTGCCATTGCTTTTGTTCGCCGTCAACACCCGAGAAGAAGATAGGAGCTGCAGCAGCAACATCAGCCCTACTGGAACCTCTGGGAACAGCTTCTGCTTCTACTTGGGACTCTAAACTAAAACCTAGCATGGACTTTGAAGTCTGTGACTGCCTTTTGAGACTGATGTGCTTCTGCGATAAATAACCTTCTAGCAACTATTAGCTGCTTTGCTCATTTTAGAAGAAAACATGACAAAGTTGGTGCCTAGAGCACCGGCGGTCGTAACCTCACAGAACTCCCCTTTGGAAATCTGCTAAAACTGGACATGTCATTAGTCCATGTGACCCAGTTTTCCCCCCCACCTCCCTCATTGGACAATGCCTTTGTGAACCCTACCCTTTATCCCTCCTCAGAATTTCTCCAATTTGCTAAGAATTTGTGCCTTCCCCTCGAACCTTCCCAATATTTAAGTTGTTGCACCTTTGCTATTTTTGTCTTTTGCCCTGCAAATTCCCCAGAGTAATAAATCATTTTTATCCTGTGCAAAAGACCTTCCTCTCCTCCTTGCCTGCCTAGAATGCAATCTGACAGCCAAAAGGCCATGGAGCAATAGCTCCAGCCACATCTAAGGCCTCCTGTCCCCGGAGTGTGACCCACTCTAGGCATGGGGCCGTAGTGGCAAAATGAGTTCAGCTCTGGCTGTCACATCAGTTGGCGCCCAACATGGGGCCCCAGTGAGCAGACCCCATGGATTAACTGTGGATTTTAATCCAAAAAAGCTCTGGCCATCAGCTGCCTCTGAGTGCAGCTGACTAAAAAGTTTTTTCCAGCAGCTTGTTTTGGGGAGGAAGTGATAACCTCTAGCACCTGAGGAACACTTCCCTGAAGGAGGATTTTTGCTGCAGCACCTCTCCAGTGGACCGAAAGGAGGGTGAATACCCCCCAGTTTAGGCTGAGGGTGCTCCAAATAGAGGGAAGAGTGCATTGGGCCCCGGGGGTGGAGGGGAGGCCCACGAACATACAGGCTATGATAGTTAGCTGTGTAGAGAGCTCCCTGTCCCTGAAACTAAAACTGGCCCTGGATCCTTCTGTTTAGGTGTTGTTTCTTTTTGCTACAGTGGAGAGTGGAATTTTGTTGTGCTGAGTGTAATGGTTTTGAAAACAAAACCAGTGAGAGACTCCAAGTCAGAAATACAATTTAATATGAAAAAAAAAAGGAAAAACAAAATACATGCAGTAGTACAAAAGAAAAACCACTGACAGAATCAGAATACAACCTAAAACCCGGCTAGTTAGTGTGTCCTGCAGTCGTCCTGGAGCGACAGATGTGGTTATGTTGAAGCAGTGGTCCTGTAGAAGGCTGAAGCTCTCCTATGAAGATCCAGCAATGATGCGGAAAGGTTCAGTTTTCCTCTGGAATCCAGTGGGAAAAGGCTGCTTTGGTGTTCCAAATCTCAGTTTTTATCTAGTAGGAAAGGCTTGGCTCCTCCCCCTGGCTGGAGCATCTCCCACTGGGATGATGTAATTTTATCAGTCATGCACTAGGACTCACTGGACCATTAACAGCCGATATCTCCCTGGAGGAAGGATGGGTTGTAGAAAAGATAAAGAACACTGCCCCACCTGGTTTTAACAGATGCTGATAAAATGCATACTTTTGGTCACATCCTGTATTGCAACCTAAGACATGCAAGCACGCTTAAAACTTGCAATAGCCTTGTTTCATGCATAATTGTCCACCATGTAATTGTGCAATGTAATTGTCCACAAAAGCAATTATAATTTGCACCGTATCTACAAAAGTGGTTACAATTTATAACAATTTGCAAAAGCAAATACATAATAGCGAAAGCCAACTGTTACATAGCAGATTGTAACAGGCCCATGAGGTTCCCTGGTATCACTAGGGCCCCTGTCAGAGGATGAGATCGATGTCAGGAGGCTTCTTGGGAGGCTCGGGATGCCCATGCGGGGTCAGGGGCCAGTCAGGCCTTGGTTTGCAGCGGGACAGAGCCCCGCCCCCAGCCCCTGGCCCAGCTGTCAGTCACACAGTGGGGGGCAGCGTTAACCCAGCTCTGATTGGCCGAGCTGTCAATCAATCACACTACCAGCACCTGCTCCCAACCCTGACTCTGATTGGACAAGCAACCAGAAGTCCCTCCCAAGGGGCTGGCCCATGGAGGCCCGGGGCTTAAAAGATGGAGCATGAGGTCATGAGGTCAGCCGCTGGTCTGGATCCTGCCTTCTCCTGGGGCTCTTCTGTGAGCGATGCTGGAACCGAGCAGTTGGTACTTATACGTGTGTCTTTCTATAGATCTTCTGTCTTTCTATTGTTCTCTATTTGTTCTCCATCTAATCCTATTTACCTAGAACATTTTTTTGGGTAACTTGGCATCTTCAGGGTTAAAGGTTTTTAGGTTAAATGGGCTAAGTTAATGAAGTTACTGGTATGGTAAGTGCTTTATGTTGAACAAGATGTTGTAATAAATCCTTTGCCAAAGTTCCTTGATTTTCTGTATTTTGCCAGTAAAATTTTGTGTCATTTTGACCTCTTATCTCAGCTGGCTGGAGCATGGTGCTGCTATCACTGAGGTTGTGGGTTCAATCCCTGTGTGCGCCATTTACTTAAGACTTGGAATTGATGATCCTTGCGGGTCTCTTCCAACTAAGAATATTCTTTTCATCTTGGGAGTATCTGGTTGGTGTTTCCCCTGTACACCAAGCGCAAGTAAAGGAGCCTTTGGTTGGCCCTAGCATTTAAGCATTCTGGGATGTTACAGCCCTGCATGCTCACAATGGTCTCTTGTTTCTGTGAGGCCCCATAGTGTCACGTGAGCCCCAGCAGTGGCACAAGAACCCCTTAGTTCCACAACTTCCCAGTATCACAATGGCCCCTCAGTTCCTTGAGGATCTGGAGAGTGAGTCTCTGACTGTACAGTTTTATGACATTTTTCCTTCCTGTGAGTTTCTCAAGTGTGGAAAGAACTTCATGCAGAGGTCAGGCTTGACCCAACACCAATGGAGGTACCAGTAAGTGAAGCCCTGGGAGTGCCTCAAGTACTGGAAGAGCTTCATGCTCTGCTCCAGCTCCATCCGTGCTGGATGATCCCCAGTGACCTCCGGTGGGCAGAGCCCCGGTGATCCATGCTGCCAGTGTTCTGTGTTGGGAAGACACCTGGCTGGGGGCTCCACATCCTCCTGGATCCTCATGGCCTGGATTTTCTTTGCATTTTTCTTTGTCCTTTCAAAATATCCAAAACCAGAGCAAAAATAAAGATGTTGAGCTAAGACAAGGATGGCAACATGGGGGTGATCTTCCAGAGGATGTGGGGGATGCTGGGTCGAGGGAGTTGAGGGTTCCTGGGTGGAACTTGGGGGTAGCTCAGGGCTTTGGGCACTCTAGGCTGAGCAGCTCCAATTGCTTTGGGAGACCCTGGTGGAGGCTCTGGGGCAGCTGAACAATGACTCCCTGCCCTGGAACTGTCTGCATATCTGCCCGTACCAGTTTTGGGTGTCTCCTCTCCCGGATCCCCTTCTCCTTGCTGTCACCCTTTTTGTCCCCTGCCCATTCTCCTGTCACCCCACTCCCGGTCCTGTCCTGCTCCCATCCCAGTCTGGATCCCATTCCCGGTCTCATTCCCTGTTGTTGCTAGAGCCTTTGAAAAATTCAAAGACAAATCCTTTAATCTGGTCACAGATTCAGCAAATGTAGCTGGTATAGCTATGAGAGCAGAACATGCTTTTTTAAAAGATGTTTCCAGCCCAAAATTACACCAATTGATTTCTACATTGACACGTTCAATTTCTCATAGAAAACAACCTTACCATATTGTGCATATAAGATGACACACTGATCTCCCACGTTTTGTCACAGAAGGGAACAAAAGAGCAGACGCACTGGCCATGTCTACGGAAACTGCAAATGTCCCTGACATCTTTGCTCAGGCAAAGCTGTCACATGCATTTTTTCATCAAAATGTGCCTGCATTCTCCACCAACTGTAGCTGCCAGGGCTAGGGTGGTTCTAGCCTCAGGCTGCTATGGGAGACCGGAGAGCTCTGAGAGCTCCCGAGGCAGAGTGCCAGCTACGAGCTAGCAAGGGACAAACTCCAGGACTTGCCATAGAGGTTCCACAAGTAGCTTTATTTCTTCGAAGGGTTCTACCAGCAAAATCCAGTTACATAGCACAGCAAGGGGTCTTTATAGGTTTCAAAGGGATTAAAATTCTAACTAGTAAAATTATGAGTTGAGAAACTATCCAATTACTTTAAGATTCTAGGTGAGAAAAGACTAATCATCTAGTAAAGTTAAAAACCAATAGAAATCCTAAATGATAAGAGGGATTTTGGCAGGGAGAGGGGGCATCCCTCATGAAAGGTTTCATTGTCTCAGGGCACAAAATCCCAAGGGCCTTTTTCAGGCACCGTTGTATCATCCACACCCTGTCCCTGTCCCGTATTCTCTGTCTGGTTGCCGTTTCCATAATCCCAGTCCTACATTCCCTGTCCTGTTCCCGTTCTCGTATTCCTGGTCCCGCATTTCCATTTCTATATTCCCTGTCCCATTCCCATATTTCCATTCCCAGTCCCGCTCTGGTATTCCCGTTTCTAATCCCGGACCCATTTTCCTAATCCCAATCCCATATTCTCTCTCCAGTTGCTATTTCTATATCCCTGTTCCCGTATTTCCATTCCCTGTTTCATTCCCAGTTCCTGTCCTGTATTCCCATTCCCCATCCCAGGCCCATATTTCCGGTCCTGTTCCTGGTCCAAATCCCATTCCCGGTCCCGGATCCCTCTCACCGGACTCCGCCACCATCGCTCCAGCCTCCCCGGCCCTCACGTGACCGGGGAAACCCCGCCCTGCTCCCGCCCACCAATCCCAGCGCGCGATCGCCCCTGTATTTGCATAACCACGCCCTTAAGTCTGGCCCCGCCCACCGCCAGCTGTGGCCGGGTCTGGGCTCTGTTTGCTCCCAGCTCCCTCCCAGTGCTCCCAGTAAGGGCGGTACTGGGAGGGAAAGCGCTCCCAGTTGCTTCCAGGTGCTCTCAGGATCGCTCCCAATATCACTCCCAGCACCCTGCAGGACGCAGCCGCTTTGGAACCCCTCCCCAGGGCAGAGCGCGGCTGCTTTTGGCTATCAGTACCTGCCTGGGCCGGGCTGGGAGCGGAGGAGGAAAGGGAGGAAGAGGAGGGACAGAGGAGCGGGAGGAACAGGAAGGGGAAAGGCAGGACCAGGAGGAAGAGGAGGTGCAGGAGAAAGAGCAGCAGCAGAACCACACGCTCAGGCCCGCTCAGATTGCAGCTCCCCGGCACTGGCAGCATCGCCCCCCCCGGAACCCACAGGTGAGCGAGGAGGGGAAGCTCGCCCCAAAACCAGCAGGGACGTCTCTGGAAGGTTTTTTATGCGGGACAGTAGAGGTTTGGATCTTGCAGGACCCCAAAGCTGAGCCAGAAATGCCCTTGGAGAGATCTTGGTGGGTCCC
>JAOTQP010001881.1:0-11108 GCA_026413545.1 Cichladusa arquata
CACTACAGAATTTCTTTGTCTAAGGGATATGGTCCCAGGGGCCCAGTTTAGGGAGGGTAACATCTTCTACAGATAAGGAAAAAAACCATATATGTAGCTGGCAGCCAGCCAGCCATATATTGAAACCAAAAAATAGTGTGGCCGGCAGGACTAGGGAAGCGATCACTCTCCTGTACTCAGCACTGGTGAGGCCACACCTCAAATACTCTGTTCAGTTCTGGGTCCCTCACTACAAGAAAGACATTGAGGTGCTGGAGCAAGTCCAGAGAAGGGCAACAAAGCTGGTAAAAGGTCTGGAGCACAAGTCTTATGAGGAGTGGCTGAAGGAACTGGGGGTGCTTATTCTGGAGAAAAGGAGGCTCATTGAGATCTTATTGCTCTCTACAAATACCCGAAAGGAGGCTGAAATGAGGTGGGCGTCGGTCTCCTCTCCCGGGTAACAAGTGACAGGACGAGAGGAAATGGCCTCAAGTTGTGCCAGGGGAGGTTTAGATTGGATATCAGGAAAAATTTCTTTGTGGAAACGGTTGTAAAGCATTGGAACAGACTGCCCAGGGAAGTGGTAAAGTCACCATCCCTGGAAGTGTTAAAAAATATGTGGATATAGCACTTGAGGACATGGATTAGTGGTGCACGTGGTAGTGGTTCTAGGTCAGTGGTTGGACTTGATGAACTTAAAGGTCTTTTCCCACCTTAACGATTTTATGATTCTATGATTCCTTGCCTGGCCATCCTGAGCAATTTATAGCCATCAATTGCAGTGCTCTAATCATGTGATTCATGCCACTAAGTTTCAGTGATAGTGATCAGATCATAGCTTTCCAGCTGCACAGTGGCTTCCAGCTCCTGTTTGTTGCCCATGCTGTGTGCATTTCTATAGCAACCCTTCAGTTGGACTGCCAGCTGTCTTGTCTTTTTGGAGGGTTGGGGAGCATTCCCCACTACTCTGGTAGGTGTGCTCATCCACCCTGTTGCTTGTGAGTACATGGATTTTACAACTTTGAACACCTCTCTATCCCTGCCCCCCCAAGTTCCTTAGTTTAAAGCACGATTTACTAAGTCAATCAATCTGCCAACAAAGATTCTCCTGCCTCTTCTCTATAGGTGGATCCCATCTCTCCCCAATAGACTGCATTCATTGAAGAACATCCTGTGATCATAGAAGCTAAAACCCGGCAACAACACTGGCCACCAAGCCAGGTGTTGATCTGCATGATGTGTCGACTTCTGCCCACACCCTTATCCCTTACTGGCAAGACAGAGGAGAAGGCCACTTGGGCCCCTGTCCCCTTTGCTTGCACCCCCAGGGGTCTGAAGTCCTGTTTGATCTTGCCCAGACTATGCTTTACCACGTCATTGATGCCCACATGGAAGAGAAGTAGCAGATAGTAGTCTGTGCTTTTAGCCAGTTGTGGCAGACTCTCTGTGGCATCCTGTATCTTGGCTTCTGACAAGCAGCAAACTTCCCTAGACTGTATATCAGGTCAGCTGAAGCGTGTGCCTCAGTGCCTCTAATTAGAGATTCACCTGCTATTAACGCTCGCTGCTTTCTTTTGCAGATTTGTGTGGGCAACTGGTGCAGTTTCTCCCTGTGATAGTTGCCCATTGCCTCCATCCACTGCCAAGACTTCATATCTGTTGCTGGTTGGTGCACACAAGGAAATGGGGGGGAGTGATAGATATCCTGATGACACAAGTCACCAGAGACCGTGGCACCTCGGTCTCCAAGGTGCTGTCAGCTCACTGTTGATGTTCTTTGTCTGGTAGTCCTTGGAGGTCAGTGCCACAGGGCCCTAGTATTTCTTCTTGCAAAGTCTCAAATAATTATCTATTTCTTGTTCCCCCTCCCTAATACAGTGTAGCCTGCTGACTTCCTCCTTCAGTTCTTCCACCCACTGCCTGAGTGACTCCACCTGAACACACTTTGCACAGGTGGAGCTTGCACCCTCTTTCACCCAGAAGTGTGGGGTACAGACTTTACAGCCCTCCACCTGGACAGCAGTTTCCCTGACAAGAAGCTCTGTCTGGGTGGCCACTTCCATTCATCCCAGGCTAGCCTGAGTAGGTAGATGGTCCCTGGCTACTGCAGAACACAGCCCTCACCAGGTCTCTACCACCATGCTTCCAACAATTCCAAAGCACTACCTTCTAAACCCTTCTAATCCCCTGGAGTCCTCAAGCTGCCGGGTATGTTTGCATAGCCAACAGCTAGTTGGGGTGACCATCAGGACCACAGCCTATGCCTGTGGGTGAGCAGATCAGGCAGCAGCCCGACAACTGGTAGAGTGCACTGCCCTTCTCAGGTGCCCTTCCACGCAAACTTCCACGCTGCTTCTCTCAGATTACACTCCTTATTTGCACGCCCTTCTTGCAGCAGTCCTGATTGCTGGAGCTCCCTAGAGGCTGGTTATATGTGGCTTCCCAAGGTTTGAACTGGCCATGGGGAAAGCTGGCACCACCCAGCATCTACATGTTGCAGATGAGGCACAGAGTTGGTCATATATACCTATACTGCTAGCTTGTATGCTATATAGTTGGGCATAGTATAGTGCTGCTAGGTTTGAAGTAGAAAAAGTTGCAAAAACATTCATCTTGAGTGAAATAGGAATGTAAAAAAGCAGCACTCGACTTAGCAGTGTTACTTTATACTGGTCCTGTTGAATACATTGGCAACTTTCCATCAGTTGAGTGCCTACTGTGTATAATATCTGATAGTGTGGATCCTCAGACCTGTGAGGAGAAATGCACTGTATCAGTGAACACTTCTGTGTAAAGTGACAGAAAGACCTGATCCACTAGTAAATGCTACCGTGGATGTGACTGTGTGCGTGAGCAAAAGTTGCAAGTCCTTGGCCTGTTCCAGATGTATTCAGGAAAACCTGAATCAGTATTGGCTAGTTTTACAACAAAGTTCTCATGACAGTCATGGAAACTATGCCCTTGTGAGAATGACAAGAAAAGCCCTATAATTTTTACACCTGAGGTACTTTTATTATAAAATGAATTCTTTGCGTGTGGAAACAAGCAAACTGAGAAACAAATGAAAAGCCTGATGATGCAGGCATGCATTGTTTCCAAAATTATTACTATGGCTCTGACTCTGTAATCAATGCTTACTCTGGTCGTGTGACTACAGCAGCAACTATATGGTACGACTGCAAGATCAGACCTTGTCCTGAAATCTAGCCTGCTATAGAGATACTTTAATGGACTGTAAATTGAAGTAATTAACTGGTGAAAAACTGCATACTAAGAGAGAGGCTGTTTAAAAGACTGTACGTGTCTCTCTAATGAAATGGATTTCATTGTTTTACAGGCATTTTTAACTGCTGTAGGAGACAAGAACCGTAGGGCTGTCCTTGCATTGGAACATATGTTTGCACCAGTGTTGGATGGAGCTGTGTCCACTCTCTTTGGAGTGTTAATGCTTGCAGGATCGGAGTTTGATTTTATTGCCAGGTAAGGCATTTGTGTGCCTTGACTTTTATTTTTTTAAAATAAAGATACGTATGCTTCTAATATTTAGACATTTCAGCGTATCTGTCATTTTATTACCATGCATGGTATGTCAAGCATGCTTTTACATCATGGTCCTGTTTTCCCAAGGAATTCTATTAAATCCTTGTCACATGCTGGACACAGTAGTATTTTCATTGCTGCTATTAAAATCTGTTCCAGGAAAATCTGACTCCCAGCATGAAAGGAAACAAAAACGTCCCTCTTTAGCAAAGTTTTCTACTTCTGAAATTAAGTCAGTTTGAAGCAGCTAGTATTGTCCAATATTAGCTGGATCTTACCTTTAACCTTCCAGATAATAGGCCAGATCTTCCAGATTTTTCATATGCACAATGATTTGCCTGGAAAGGACACATGAAGTCAGCCCTCTCTGGGCCTTCTCTTGCTATTTTTATATGAGGATTACAGCAACTTTTAAATGGATGAGGGGAAAAGCCCTGATTGGGAGCTAGGGAACTATAAGTATAAACACAGAGCTTCATGTTAAAATTCTGTAAAGCAAAGTCCAAAGGCTCTTCTGTTTAGAACTACAAGCACAGTTTCTTGTGAATTTAATTAAGACTGGATTTGTCAAGCATGAGAGGAGAGCAAATTTTTGGTAAGAACAATGAAACAGAATCTAAGCCATTCCAAGCAACCAGTGGAGCGCTGCAAAATCACTAATCTTAGAAGTAACACAGATTCTTTGTGGCAAGCTGCAGCACAAAAAAACCCCAATTAAATCATAGCCCTAAAACGGAACTGAGGTAGAACTGGGCCAAATTAAAATGCTTTGAAGGATGACTTAACTGCTTAGGTAAACATAAACTGGATAGGGAATCAGACTTAGCTGACATCCATTTGACAACAACTACAACAAAATATCAGAGGCAGGAAATGAGAGAAAGACTGCTAAATCTCATCAGGAATATTTGTTTATCTATGTAAGAGATTTCACAGAATCATTTAGGTTGGAAAAGACCTCCAAGATCGAGTCCAACCTTTGGCCAATCACCACCTTGTCAGCCAGACCAGAACACTGAGTGCCATGTCCGGTCATTCCTTGGAGACCTCCAGGGATGGAGACTCCACTCCCTCTCTGGGCAGCCTGTTCCAATGCTAACAACCCTTTCCATGAAGAAATTCTTCTTGATGTCCAACCTGAACCTCCCCTGGTGCAGCTTGAGGCTGTGTCCTCTTGTCCTGTCACTTGTTACCCAGGAGAAGAGACCACCCCCCACCTGGCTACAACCTCCTGTCAGGGATTTGTAGAGAGCAATAAGGTCTCCCCCGAGCCTCCTTTTCTCCAGGCTAAACACCTCCATTCCCTCACCTGCTCAAATTTGCAGAAAGCAGGGCTTACGCTTAGGTCTAAATACATTAAACCTATATGGGGATTATTGCTATACAGATATTGCATGCCCTGAAATAGAACTTGGGGGTTTTTTTCAGATCAGTATATTTTATTTTATTTTATTTTATTTTATTTTATTTTATTTTATTTTATTTTATGTGAAGAAATAAGATAGAATTATTATTTTAGGACCTATCTTGTAAGGGATAAACACACTGACATATAGGTTGCTCTAAGATTTAGCCTAAATTTTGAGGGGTATATATGCTGTGCTACTTTCCTACTTAACAGATTAAAGATTTGGCAAACATTTTTTTGTATCATGGCAAATGGGAAACTATAGCAGCCCTTCATTCAAAATTTGGACTGAATATTCTCTTAGTATATGAAATGAGCATTTCAACTTTTCAGCTTCTTTTATTTTACTTTTTTGTCCATCAGGTTCTTGTTTTCTAACACAATCTGACTTTAGTTCGCATTGTTTAGAAAATAAAATATCAGAGACTGAGCATTGTTATAGTGGGTGAAGATGACCCCAAACTTCCATAAGGGACAGATTAGTCCAACAGTGTAGAATATTAACGAAATTAACAGAAATTGTATATACCAACTGGTCAGAGCTATAATGTTCTTGGTTATCCTAATGTTAGATGTTTAGAGCAGCACCTTTTTGTGAGGTTGTCTGGAAGACAATTTCCCAGCACAAATGGATTATTGGTATGTATGGGATAATTGGGCATTTGACCACCATAAAGATGATGGTCAAAAACAAGTATAAAAACCGAGGAAGAACTTTAACTACAGCAATTGTGAGTAATTTAACCGAGGCACCTGCAGAGATGGTCTCTGCACCACCTTACACTCCTTCCTTTGTATCGCTTGTTGCTTGCCGCCCAATTGCCTTTGCTGTTCCCACTGCTTCTACTGAGCTTTCCCCCATGGTTTCTAATATTATCCCTAATCCTCTCGCAATGGAGCCAGTGGTGGGGATGGGAGTGTGTATGGATATGTGAAATGTTCCCCCCCCACCTTCAGTGTTTCATGTATACATACATCTATCACCCCTGGAACCCCGAAGATTTGGTTATGTGAGGAAATCAAATGTCCAGGTTAAGGGAAGGTACAGGTTGATGTGCATCATTATTTTCTGACATTAGTTCAGGATGTGACCCATCCTGGGCCGATGTTGATTCGTTGTTGAGGGAGTCATTCCATCCAGACCAGCAGGATAAGATAGTTGTAAACAATGTGGGATTAACCCTACAGGCAGGGGGTAAGTCAGACTGCCTGTCCTCGGGTTGTAATAATCAAACAGATAATTGCCAAACAGTGGCTGCAGATCTGATAAACATGATTTGAGCTTGTGAGGAGATAAGAGTAAATTGAACTAACAGGAATGTAGACAGAGGCCAGAGGAACACCCCAGTGACTACTGGGGAAGATTGCAACAGGCTTTGTTGACCTACGAGGGAATGGCTCTCCAGAATTTTAATAACGAATTAGCAGCAAGTATGTTTGTGGCCCAAGCCACCTCTGACATCTGCAGTTATTTTAAGGATCACATGTTGGGGTGGCAAGGAAAAAATTTGAAAGATATTATATTGCCTGGAGATTCTAGACTTGTACAATATGTAAATGGTTTATTTCTTGACACCAAGGCATACAAAAATTGTTTGAAAGATGTTATTTGTCTATGTACTGCTTTAGCAGAAAAAAATGGCCACCCTGCATCTCTTTCTAAGCTTCAGTTGTGTCATCAGGAAGTAAAATATTTAGGATTTATATTAACAAAAGGAGAAAGATTAGCAGACCCAGAACAGGTCCAGGCTATTTTAGAAATACCTAGACCGGTAACAAAGAAACAATTGTGAGGATTTTTTAGATGCAGTAGGATATTGCAGACTCTAGTTACCGGGACTAAGGGAGTTAAGGAAACAACTGACAGAAGCTACCAAGGCAGAGGAAGTGGAGCCTATATGTTGTCTTCCAGAGGAAGAAAAGACTTTCTATGATATAAAAGGAGCTTTAGTTTCTGCTCCAGCACTCCAAGCCCTTTGTGCATGAGAACAAAGGAGTATCCAGCAGAGTCCTGTGAGACACTGGGAAAATTGATGTCTTGAGACATTTTGGGGTGCATGTGTGTGGGGGAAGGGGTGGGTCAAGCCTAGCCCTGGTGAGGCAATGCACTGCCCTGTGCATCTCCCACCCCCCTAGAGCCGGTATCCCAGGCTGCCAATCACTGGCACAGCAGAGGCCATGCTCCATACTTGCCTCTGGAGCCCCTAACCCAGTTCCTGAGTGGCCAAATGACCTGAAGTCCCACCTGGGGGACGGGCTCAGGAAGTCCAAGGGATATTTAAGGCTGAACACAAGGCAAGCATACATCTTGACCCTACCTCCTCTTGAAATTCCTATCTGAACACTGCTGGAATCTGGGAGCTGATGACTATATGTATGATTTCTATATCTTTTCTGTCTTCTTCTCTTTCTTCTTCTTCTCTTTCTTCTTCTTCTAATTCCCTCTTCTTGGAATTTTTAGGTAACCTAAAATCGAACGGGCTTAGAGTTGGCTAAGTTAAATTGGCCAAGTTAATGCTTTAAGAAGTGTTTCATGTTGATTGAATGCCGCTCTAACCTTTTGCCAAAATTTCTTTGATTTTTAAAGTTGCCGGTAAAGTTCTTTTTGTTGTTTTGACCTCTTGAGAATATCTTGTTGGTATTTCTCCCATGCGTCTAACTGGGAGTACATGAACAACCGTAAGCCCTTTTAAATGTCTTGTCGAGTGAGGTTGTTTGAGGCCTTACAAGTCCTTACTCCACAGCTAGGTCCACACTGCTGCTCTGTGACATCACTCAACTGAACTAGATCCTGTAGCAGCAGGGAATAATTCCTGTGTCAACATGACAGCAATAACAGCAACTATCATGAAGAGGAGAAAACCACTGGTTCTGGATCACCCAACTACTGTGCATCCCCCACATTAAATAGAACTGATTCTTAAAACACATGCTACACAAACATCGCCTCCACAAAGAGCACATGGTTATGAATTAAAAATTTTAAAAGCAGACAAAATTACTTTGAAAAGATACATTGTTTTGATTTTGGCAATTTTATTGCCTCTTCCTGTTGCGTCTGGTGTTGTTTGGGGTGATAGCAAGTAAGAAGCAGGAAGGGCCTTTGCAGGGGTTTCACAGAGCTCTTTATTTCAGCCACGCGTGTGCACCGTCCATGGTTCAGAGAACAAAGGCCAATGGGTTTTAGAGGGTCCAGGAAAGTACATGGGATGAGCTGGCAGGGAGAGCACTAGGGACTAATTACCAGGGGATATGGGAGTGTCACAAGGGTGGCGTCAGGGCAAAGGGCCAACAGGGAAACAGGGTGCGAGTGACCAAAAGGCTGACAGAGAGGGAGCGGGCACAGGGCTGGAGGCCTCTCATTTTCCCTAATTGGGAATGCCTTTCTCAGTCTCCACATCTTCCCTCTGATGCTGAGTTGCGTCATGATTATGCTGAGGTAGTGTTTCAATCCAGCCAACTACAGAAAGATCTGTGAGATCACTCTCTAGAGAACTTGGATCTAACCCTGTTCACCAATGGATCTTCATACTACAAGAACGAAAAATGACACATGGACTATGCAGTGGTGAGAAACTTAGAGGTACTTGAAACAGAACCTCTACAATCCTTGGTGAGTGCCCAAGGAGCTGAATACACTGAATTAACAACGTGTCCCTGATGGGCACATAATCAATGAGTGACTATTTATGCTGATTCTAAATACACTTTTGGAGAGTGTCATGCAGTATCTGTGCTATGGAAAGAATGAGAGTTCATTACCTCGGCAGAAAAGAATATTTCTAGTGGAACTGAAATCTGAATGCTATTGGAAGCTATTAAACTTCCAAGGGAAATTGCTTTGGTGCACTGTCCAGCTCATACCAAAGGCTCCAATGAAATGGAAAGAAATAATAAAAATACTCAAACTTGTAGTCAGATAGGTTTACAAAGGCCTGAAGTTTAGGAATAGTACCTAGGATATCAGGATATTGGAAATATCCCTCCCCAGTCTCTAAAGTTGTCATCAACAGGAACAGTGTTTGGCAGACACTTAATTATACCCGGGACCTTTGTTCCTGCTGGGGCCAGCCTCTTAGATGGAGATGAACGGGTTGTCAAATTTGCATGGAAATACAAAAACATCTACAAGAAAATAAAGCACAAGCCCAATGGCTTCAACCAATACCAGCAGGAATGCAAGGATAAGATATCCAGTCTGAGGATACAGTAATGATAAAAGTCCACTCTTGCAAAGCAAAGTTGAACCATAAATGGGACAGTCCATATACTGTGCTACTAACTTCTTATTTTGTTGTAAAAGTTGCAGGGAAAGTCAAGTGGCTTCATCACTCACATGTTGAATGAATTTCTAAGAATATCAGTTAAATTAATGACATCGTCGCAGAACCCCATCAATCCTGCAGTATGGTCAGCTTTGGTTATTTTGTTACAATTGCATGTCATGTCATCCTAGAAGGTGTTGCAATATTTTTTTTAAGGTAATTGGGAATAATATTGGCAGGGTTTGAGTACAGGAAGTATAAGTAGGGAAGCTGCCTCTAGACAGAAACTGGTGCGATAATGCAAGGTATTTATAATTTGAGAATAACATCCTGATGAAATGCATTTGTTTTGCTCAGCCTGTTTACCTCTAATTGTATAGCCTTTATATTGATTATATGTGGGAACTTATGATATTGATATTCTTGACACTCCCTTTCTAGTAATACTCTGTATATCCAGAATTGGTGGCGACCCTAATAGGCCATTTTCAGAATAAGAATACTTCCTGTGTTTCTTGCATTTTTTGACAGTTTTTATTAATAGTACAGCAGCTAACTCTTATCTGGATATTGCCTCCATACAAGTAATATCAGACCAACTAAAATGGTGTTTTAAAACTGAATGGCTTTAGAGTTACTGTTAGCCAGTCAAGGGAGTGCTTGTGCAGCTATTAGTCTTGATGTTTCTATGTTAATAACACAGGCAAGGTGTTAACAAATGCTAACTATTCAATCATTAGTCTCCCATTTACAGCCAGGCACCTCAAAAGATTGGTGGGAAACTGTTCAGCAATTGGGGAATTGATTATTGGTTATCAAGCCTATTAGCCACTCTTATTAAGATTTTTCTTCCTGTAGTTTTTATGCTCTTATTGTTCTGTTGTATTTTTCAACATGTTCAGACTTATTTATGAAACATAATACTTAGGAGCATGCAAGGGTTTAGATACACCCTTCTTGATGACCCCTTATAAAGCAGGCATGCCTATAAAAGCAAAAGAAGGCACTGTTGTGCAACTTTGTATACTACTTATAAGGAACTTGTTAAGCATAACTTGCTTAGCATTAGTAGCTAAATTTTCTGAAGCCTTAGGCTGCAAGCCTTGATACCCTGAACTTTTACCTAGTTTAGTAAAAGGAGGCTGCAGACCCAGTTCACGATGAAAGAGAAGGAAGCAAGGAAGGCCACTACCCCTTCAGCAGAAGCTGCGACCTCACAGATAAGAGAAGAAATGGCCTGCCTAGAGACAATTAAGAGAACCAATGAAGAACAAGAAGACCCCAGACCTAAATATTATTATTGGACCAAACTGTCATGTAAGGTCTGGGAAACTTAGACCATAAGGGTATAATAGCCCAGGTATTCCTTTGTTCAGGGTCCCTTTCTGGAGGCACCCAGTTTGAGCTGTTTCTACTGCTGTAGCACTCAAATAAATTACCTTTCCAGATTTAAAGCTAAATCTGCTACAGGATGCCTAGGGTAGAGAAGCGTCATTAACAACATCGTTAACCAAGATAGGCAAATCCACTGGCTACAGGAGACAGATCTACCTTATTCTGTTGTTGTCAGGTATAATTTCTTCACATTCAAGATCTTGCAGTTCTATAACTTGCATTTTAGAATTTCTTCTTTCATACCACACATCAAAAGGCACATGGGGGTCCTCAAATGGCCCAGGGTCAGATTCATAGTATCCCTTGTAGGGTGGAAAGCTCCCTCCCCAGGAGTTGTGGTTGTGGATGATAGAGTGGACAGCAAGAGTCACTGAAGCTGAGGCAGTCACAGTAGCAATAGGCTGGCAGTAGACTGGTTCTGAGCCACTCATCGTACCAAACACTGGGCTTTTTATGCTATAAGAAAAAGCCTTGTGACCCAAGCAATCCCTATTGCTAGGTCCTGTATGCTGTTCAGCAGA
>JAOTQP010001882.1:0-11094 GCA_026413545.1 Cichladusa arquata
TCTTCTCTTCTCTTCTCTTCTCTTCTCTTCTCTTCTCTTCTCTTCTCTTCTCTTCTCTTCTCTTCTCTCTTCTCTTCCAGACAGTTGTACACCTCTCAGTGTAGCCAAAGCTCAAAGATGCCACGCTAACACACATACAGTGAACTGGCTGAAGTTTCTAACTCATTAATTCGGTTTTTCCAGCAGTTTGACTCGGCAGCGTTTGGGGGCAGTGGCTCAGCCCGATCCCTCCAGCCGGATCTGCCTCATTAAACGCCGATGAACCCGCGGGTAGCACAGAACGGGGATTTTTTTTTTTTTTTTTTTGGCTGCTTCAAACTCCCCAAGCAGAACATCCCCACCACATCAGCAATATCGCTCCTCACTCACTCGCTCAAGCTTTGAGGAGCAATAAATATTTTTTTTTATTTGCCAATAAATCACCCCGAGCACAGCGCTGTGACAAAGTCCCTGTGCTTCAGCCCGAAGCTCGGATTTCTCAGCCCAGCATCACAAAGAGACGCTTCGCACATGGAAGAAAACGCCGGGGAAATTTTCTTTTTTATCTTCTCATATGCGAGGTGATGAGTCAGTGTTTGCAGGCGAAGAAAAACACCGCCCTTGATCCGCGCTCACAAACTGCGGGGAGCGGCTCCTTCCCGCGGGGATTTTGGGGGGCAGGAGGAATTTTGGGCGCCCCTGCTGGGTCCGGGGCTGCCTGTACTCATCGCGTGTCACCGCGGGAGGATTTGGCAATCGCTGTGGAACCCAGAGAGGCAGCGAACAAAGGTTTTTGGGAGGTTTTTGGCTTTTGGCGTGTGCCCCGCAGCCTCTCCGTGCCCGGCGTGCAGAGAGCAGCAGCTGCTGTTCCGGGGATGCTGCTCTGGCCACCCTCCGGGAAAAAAATAAAATTATTATTATTATTAATAATAATAATAATAATAATAATAATAATAATAATAATAATAATAATAATGGCATTTCCACGAGGCCAAAAGGCGCAGCTCGCCCGGATTTCTGCGCCTGCAGCGCTTTGCTGCTCCCCGGTTTTCCCTTTAAAAATCAAATTTGATCCTTCCTGGGCAAGGTGGAGAGGCTCTAGTGCTGATTTATCCCCTTCACCCTGCAAATAAAGCAGAATTCTGCCCTTTCCTGCAGCAGGATGATGTTTTTAACCCACTGTGCCCTTTGACATCTCCTCAGGAGGGGATTTGTGTCCCAAAAAAAGCCCAGCTCCCAATAGCACAGCCCTGAGCCTCCAAAGCTGCCTGCCCGGCTTTCCTCAGAGCCGGTTTATTGCTTCCTCACTTCAGAGGTGATGATCTAATGAGTCATTAAAGACAAACAAGGAATAGGAGAAAGCGTTTGACTTAGCACTTCTTCTTCCCAAAAAATCCTGTAACTGCAGAATTTTAAGCAGAGCGAGCCAGAGCAATTTTAATAATATTAAGCTTAAATTGACAGCGAAAAGGGTGAATACAAAAGAGTAACAAAAACCCAAATATATATAAACCATAAAGCTTTGTGAAAAGAATATGATTAAGCTTTCAGTTATACATTGGAAATTTAGGCAGTGCTGGCAGCGAGGGCTTTTTCTTCCCTCCCATGTAAGGCACCGAACAAAGGCTGCAATAATTCATGCAAAGGGACTTGGTGCTTTCTGGTTTCCCTGCCCAGCTCTGGTGCCACAGCTCGGGTGTGCTGCTGGGCACGCGTGGCATCAAATTGTCACCTCCTTGTGCCAGAGAAACCAGGAATTGCTGCCCAGCAGGGAGAGCAGAGCCCAGCTCTGCGTGCCTTGGCTGCTCTCCCTCAGCCTCAGGTCATTTACAGTGAAATAAATGTGCAGTTTTACTGTACAGATAAATGTGAGGGTCCCTGCGTGCGTTTCCTGGGTTAATTTTTATTGTGGCAGCCGCGAAAACGAGAGCCAGGCTGGCACTGAGGGCTGGGATTCCTGAGCAGCAGCAGAGAGGCTCCAGAGCATCCCAGAGGGGATGCTGAGGGGCAGGGCAGGAGCAGCAGCTCCCAAAAAATCCCCGGGGATGGATTTTTGTTCCTCTGCAGGCTCAGCTCTGCCCTCACACTCACTTTGCCAAGCTGGGCAGACCGGGCAGCATCTCCAGAGCATCACTGCTCCAAAAAGAGCCTTTGAGCCTCCGATTTAGGGCAAACCCAGCATTTCCCGTGGGCAAACCCAGCTCCTGCAGGCTGGACTTGTGAAATGGCTCCATGGATCCCAGCAGGTCATTACTGGTTAATTGTGGCACTGCTGATCACTCCTGCAGTGGCTCTGTCACTCTGTCACTCCTCTCCAGGCGAGGTGTGCAGTTTGATCCGTTGTCACCTCGTGTTTGAAAGCTTAACAGCTTTGCAGTTATTTTGGCTTTTGTTTGTTTTTAAAGGGTGGTGGAGGGACTAAAAGAACAGAGTGAGGTGTTCCTGTCCCCTCCTCCTCGAAAGTGTCACCTGTGCCTTTCACACTTTGGGGGTGACACTGCCCTGAGACACTGCAGCACTCAGGGTGGCAAGAGAGCAACAGAGATCGGGCAAATAAATGGTAAATAATTAAGGATATGACTCCTACAGTGCTGATTTTTCACTGTCACATAAACAACTGCAATAATAACAATAATAACGGGCTAATACTGCCAGATACCAGAGGGATTAAACATCAAATTAATACTTAGCAAGGTTAGGATTAAGCAGAAATAACAGCTTTATGATTAGAGTCTGAAACTGCCGCTGATAATGACTGATTATGCTCCTGCAGAGGAAGAATTACAAGTACTTAAGGACAAATAACCCTCCCGAAGTTGCTGGCAGCCTAAAGCTGAGAAGCACAGACATAAATCGTTTGTGTAATGGGGCTGGAGCTCCGTGGACAGAGCAGGGAGGTGAGGGAGGATGTGAGTGGTTTCCAAGATATAAAACACTTGCTTGTCTCCATGTCACTGCTGCCAAAGCGCCGGGGAGGAGTTCAACTGAGCAAAAAAAGGATTTAAAAAAAAAAAATATCATCTCAAGTCCTCTCTGCGTGGGATTTGGAGCCCTTGTGGCAGAGCCCTTGTTTATGTGAAATGATTTTATCTGGAGCTTGGCAGCGTCTGTCTGCAGTTTCCAGCCCATTAGGTTGGTGTTTCTGGAGCTCCTCAGCTCCTCTGGGCTCCTCTCCACGGGCTGGGTGTCCTGGGTTTGTTTTCTCCCAGCCTGGACACGGCAGCAAATCTGTCCCATTGGTAAAGCTGGAAATGGGGAGAGAGACAATCCTGGGGAGAATCCCCACTCACTGCCAGGGGAGAGACACAGAGCAGCTCCTGACTGAGCCTTGCAGAGGGAAAACCCTGATCAGAGCTGGGGATGGGGAAGGGGCTCAGCTCTGGGCTGGGAGCAGTGCCAGGCCAGGGGTTGAGTGGGGAACTGCTGTGACAGAGGCACCAACTCCCCTCTGCTTGCAGGATGTTCTGTTCCACACAGGAATGTTCTGTTAAACACACAAATGTTCTGTTCCACACACAGGAATGTTCTATCCCACACACAAATGTTCTATTCCACACACAAATGCTCTATTAAACACACAAATGTTCTATTAAACACAGGAATGTTCTATTCCACACAGGAATGTTCTGTTAAACACACAAATGTTCTATTCCATACACAAATGCTCTATTAAACACAGAGATGTTCTATTAAACACAGGAATGTTCTATCCCACACACAAATGTTCTATTCCACACACAGGAATGTTCTATCCCACACACAAATGTTCTATTCCATACACAAATGCTCTATTAAACACTCAAATGTTCTATTAAACACAGGAATGTTCTATTCCACGCACAAATGTTCTATTACACGCACAAATATTCTATTACACACCCAAATGTTCTATACCACTCACGAATGTTCTATTCCTCACAGGAATGTTCTATTTAACACAAAAATGCTGTATTCCACACACAAATATTTTATTCCACACAGGAATGTTCTATTCCACACAGGAATGTTCTATTCCACACACAAATGTTCTGTTAAACACACAAATGTTCTATTCCATTCACAAATGTTCTATTAAACACAGGAATGTTCTATCCCACACAGGAATATTCTATTCCACACAGGAATGTTCTATCCCACACACAAATGTTCTATTGAACACAGGAATGTTCTATCCCACACACAAATGTTCTATTCCTCACAGGAATGTTCTATTTAACACAAAAATGTTGTATTCCACACATAAATATTTTATTCCACACACAAATATTCTATTAAACACAGGAATGTTCTATTAAACACAGGAATGTTCTATTCCACACACAAATATTCTATTAAACACAGAATGTTCTATTAAACACAGGAATGTTCTATTCCACACACAAATATTCTATTACACACACAAATGTTCCATTCCTTACAGGAATGTTCTATTTAACACACAAATATTTTATTCCACACAGGAATGTTCTATCCCACACACAAATGTTCTATTCCACACACAAATGTTCTATTAAACACAGGAATGTTCTGTTCCACACAAAGCCACCTCTGGGAGCCCCCCTGGCACGTGCAGGTCCCATCCCAGCCACCCACTCCTCTCCCAGTGACCCAAACAAACCTGCTGTCCCAGCTGCGCCGCTGCTTCGTGCGAGTTTGGAATTCACGGTGCTGCTGATGCTCCAAACGTGACTTTGGCTGGGTTGTTCTGTCCCAAAGGCACATTCCTGCAGCAGACACAGCCATGGGGAGTGCTTCCATCAAATCTCCCTCGCTGGAGACATTCCAGGGCCATCTGGACTCCATCCTGTGCTCTGGGATGAGCAGGGAGGTGGCACCAGGTGGTCCCTTCCAGCCTGACCCTTCCTGGCATCCTTTCAGCTGGGACAATAATACTTGCCCAGCTTATAAACAGAATTTTCTGGGCCATTATCACAGAAAATTAAAGCCTTGTTGTACACGGATCTGTGTGTTTGCAGGAAAACCTGAGGGGAAAAAAAAATCACGAAGATTTCACCAATTAAAAAAGAAATTTCATGGGATGATGGCAGTGGGACACATTTGGAAACAGATGAAACTCTTCAACACATTGAAGGGAAATCAGAGAAATCTGTGATGTGTGTGTGTCACATCCTCCCCGTGTCCTCTGCCACTTCACCACCACGGGGAGAATTTATTGTTGTCTACTCCGAGCTGCAGTCAGTCTGGGCTAATCCTGGCTAGTCTGGGCTCTCCAACAAAAATAAATGTTTCAAATAAACCTTTAGCACCACTGGAGTGGACACAGAAGGCAGGAGATCCTCCATCTGAGGGAAGTGTCCTCTGAGAGCTCCAGCCCCAGGCAGGGGGTTTGTTAAGAGCTGGTGACTAATTGCAGATTAATAAGGGGAGGGCAGCCCCTCACTGCCCCTCCATCTGCAGGCAAACACCAGGAGATGTTTCCTGGGCTGCACCAGGCTCTGGAATGGAGATAAAACAGTGGAAGCAGAAAGAAACCAGCACAAACTTTGTGAGGGCAGAGCGAGGCGCCTGTGGCAGAACGGGGACGTTTTGGGGTTTCTGGTTTCAGGCTCCACTGGGCAAAGCCCTGGATTTTGGCAGCCACTGCTGCACCCAGGAGTGATGCTCAGTCTGCCCCTTGTGAGGGATGAAGAAGCATCTGGGGAGATTTTTTTCCCCTAACCAAGCCTGATTCTCATTTCGTCAAATATTTAGTATTTTGCTGCACCCAGGAGTGATGCTCGAGGCTCTGATGGGGTCACAGCCCCTGTGCTGAGCTGCTAAAGGGACTTTGGGTCTGCAGCAGCCTGGGGGGGCAGAGCTGGATGGAACTGGGGCTCCAAGGCAATGATTGTGGTTTCATGAAGCTCCGTGTCAGGCTGGTGAGGAGGAAAAGCTTTCTCTGTGTGGTCACTCCCAGCTCTGGGATTTTCCAGCTTTCCTGCAGGCACAGCTCATTTCTCTGTTGCCCTCTCTGGCTGATTTACTGCTCCCAGCACAGTCTGGGCACCGAGTTTGGCTCGTCTGGCTCCAGCTGCTGCTGCTCCTTGGAGAACTTCCCCCAGACCTGTCCCATCCTCACCCTCCTGCTGAGCCATTCCTGACCCTTCCCTCTGCTCTCAGAGCTGCTTTTCCCTGTGCTGCTCCTGCCTGGGTCAGGATGGCAGAGGAGCTGAGATGGATGGGCTCTGCCTGCTCCAAAATCACCCTGGACCTGACACAAACCCAGCCTGGGGACTCTGATTCACAGCCCACCTCTCCCACTTGGCTGATCAAATGAAAAGAGAAGAAATAAAGTCTTCAATTAATCTTCCCCCCTCCTCCCCAAGGCTGTCTATGGTGCTGAACTGATCCACAGCAATCTGCCAGGAGCCAGCAGGGAGAGGGAAGCAAGCTGGGAGAAGAGGCAGCTCAGATGTTTTGTCTAAACATCAGCAAGAAGCCAAAGAGAAAAAAAATCCATGTTGTGACTAAACAGTTTTTGGTTTTTTTGAAGTTGATTTTTTTACTCACTGTAACATTAGTAGCTAATAGGAGTTAATTTATCACTGTAGTAGCTATTAGGAGTTATTTTATTTTATCAACATCTCTGACATTCATCTGTGACCTCAAAATTAATGTTGGTCCTAAAGCTTGGCCAGCCCAAGCCCAGTGAGGGGGAAGGAAGGTCAGTGGTACCTGAGAGAGCACCAGGATGTGATGCCCAGAAAGTTTGGCCAAAACCCCAAAGATCCCTGCCAGTGTGGGTGTGAAAACAGCACTGAGCCCCCCTGACCTGGAATCACAGAATATCTCCTGTTCCTCTAGATGGCTGCCCAGCCCAGGGCACTGTTCTGGGTTTGGCCAGGGACACAATAATGGGATTATTCCTGGCAAATCAACCAGGGACAGTCGGTTTGTTGGCTCGTTGGCCGCCAAGGGCAATGAAAAAGAAGTTATAGGAAATATGGACTGGGCTGCTGTCAGCTGGTTAATGAGGTTACAGAATGGCTTCAGCAGGCTGCTCTCCCATGGGATGGAGTGCTGCCAGTGCCATGGGGATGAGGGAGTGGAATTAATCTGAGCCCACAGGGCTCCGGGTCTCCCCGTACAGATTCGATTTCTTTGATCTCTGTCGAGAGCGAGGATCGATTTTACTAAAAATATTGCAGAGCAAAAGCATTTTTCTCATTTACTGCAGCTGCATCCAAGCAGGCTGTGTGAAAAAAACCCCCTGATCCCTGGAAAATGCCCTGCTGGAACTTTGCTTTTGGTGTTTGTACCAGTTGGGGCTGTATTAGCCAGAAACCCATGAATGAGAGTTTTCTTTCCCCACTCCTGGATTACCCTGGATAATCGGAATGTTTTCAAGCCGAGAAAAAAAATGACCAAGATAAACATCCCTCCACAAGCCTGAGAGCTGAGCTCTGCATGGGGATGGCTGCTGTTTAATTACTTTGCAGATGTAAAGGGTCTTTTCTTTATCTAATGACCTCAGTGTGCCAAGCAAGAGGAAGGACAGTCCTTGTGCTTTGAGCTGGAAATGAAAAGAAGAGCTCCCAGAAGAGCTCCCAGCAATCCCTCCCCTGCCAAGAGCCAGCATCCCCATGCAGCTGGGTGAAGAGTTCTCCCTCCTGCCTACACAGCCAGGTAAACGTGGGCTGGCAATTAAAGTCCGGATTTCAAACTCTAAACGAGTTTGCCTTTGATTGCCGTGCGTCAGTCGCAGAGCAAATCATGTTTATTCATGACTCTGCCTCCCCACCCGGCTCGGGGGAGCTGATGCTCCCTCCACCTCCAGAGCAGCTCCCAGTTCCTGGTCAGCAGCCCAGGATTCCTTTGGGCAGCTCAGACCAGCCAGTCTTGGTCTGACACAGCCAGGCTGGGTGGATGGAGCAGCCTGGGCCAGTGGAAGGGGTGGAATTGGATTTATTTAAGGTCCTTCCATCCCAAACCATCCTCTGACTCTACATTTCACTCACCACCTTCTTTGTGCCCCTCATCCCCAGGCTGTGGAGCATGGGAAGGATGGGAAAGGACTCAGCTTCTCCTGTTCTCCACACCCACTGCCCTTTATCCTCCTCTGAAAGGGGAACGTTTCCAGAAGTGGCAGCAAGAGCTGCTTGCACAGCCCAGCTCAGCAGACCTGGGCATTTGCTCTTGGTTATAAACATGTGGTGGAACAGAAACCTGCACAATGGAACAGCCCTGAGCTCTCTCACCCAGCCAATTTCCTTTCACAGGCTGCTGAAACAACTGCTCGTGGAAATTACTCAGGGCAGCCGTGGGAAATCAGACCCTGGACTGTTCATAATTTTATCTTTCATTCATATTTATATATTTGGCTTCATTTCCTTGGCTGATTTTCCATGTGTGTACTTGTACCAAGCCTGGACACCCCAATTAAGTTGTTTTCCACACTAAATCTCCCAGAGTGGGCAGAGCCTTGCCTTGCACTGATATTTTTTTGCTGCTCTTTGCTCATGGGGATGCACATCTGGACACTAAAACACTCAGCAGCTACCAAAGGTGAGGACACAGAGGACAGGATGGAGCACTGGGTGAGATCCATGGGTTTCTCCAATATTCCTCTAGAGACTGGTGTAAAACAAAAAATAAAAGCAGTTTGTGTGATGGTCTGTGATGAGAGCTGAGCTGTCACAGACTGAGCTGTGCCTCACTCCTCCTTTGGGAATATTGGAAACAGAACATTCTCAAGTGGCTGAAAACCTTCTCCATCTCAAGAGCTCTCCCCAGGTGGAACAACATCCTGCAAGCTTGGCTGAGAGTTTCCAGAGACACAAATCTTAATTGTCAGAATATTTCTGAGCCATGGAAATCAGTAGTGGCTCCCACTGGCAGGTTTAATTCTGGTCTTGGTGCAGCCTCACAATCTGCCCCTTGTGAGGAGATGAAGGAGCACCTGGGAAGATTTTTTTTCCCCTAACCAAACCTGATTCTCATTTTGTGAAATATTTAGTATTTTAAGTGTGGGTCTGATGGAGTCCTTCACATCTGTTCATCACTCTCAAGCAATTCCCAGCAGAAAAATCCAGATTCTGCTCCATTTACTTGCTGTTTTGAAGAGCTAGAGGGACAAAAGATGTGTTTGGGTTTGGCTTTTTTTTTTTTTTTTTCCCCTGCGGGCTTGAATCCTAATCCTTATTCTCCCAAGATCCCATAATAAGGAGATATCACCCTTTATCCTCAAAAAACAAGGAAGAGATTTATCACTGAGGAGGTTTCTGAGGTGTCTGGCAACACCTGGAGAGATTTAGGGAAGTTTTATTGTGTTGTGACACAGAGAACCCTGGGCTGGGAGCATCACGAGAGCACAACCCAAGGTGAAGCAGTGGACTGAGACTCGATCTGGGCAGTCCCAGAAAAGTCCTCTAAAAACCTCCCATGCCTTATTTTAATAACACACAAAAAAGTTATAATTTCTGTCATTTGAATTTCAAATCCAACAGAAAGATCTACCTGATGCTTCTATTTTAAAATGCAATTCTTTCTTCTCTTTTCTTTTCAACTCCTTTGCAGAACCAAACATCATGTTTCATCTCCAAGCGCTGAGATTAAAAAAAGCCAAAACAATTAGTGGGGAGCTGATGAAGGTGACAGGGTCATAATTAGTGCTGTTCCTCTCCAGCATGTGTTTATCATGCTAACAGAACAAGTCACTCACAGTGTGAGAGTCATGAGCTGCAGGAGCACACATGCCTTGTGCAGCTCTCACACTGCTGGGCTGCTCTGCAGGGGGAAAAAAAGCACAAATTTCATGTTTTAAAGAGACTTAGAGAGGTAAATAAACAGGAGTGGTTTGGGTGCTGCTGGTGGCTGAGTTAAACTGGTATTGCACAGCTCCAAATTTGCCTCTGTTTGGCGTTTTGGGGGTTGTCCCTGCTAGAGCAGGAGCAGTCCTGGTGATAGTTCTGGGATATTCCAGAAGAAAATGGGTTTGTAACACCAGAGACTCTGCAGCATCTGCACAGTGAGCACAGAGAGCAGGAGGTGCTGGAGGCAAATCCCTCAGGAGCCCCAGAAACCAAACTGGGGGAAGTCTGTTTAATGAAAATACTTCTAAATAACCCTTTGTAAATCCCTCCTTTCCATCCTCCCCACTCAAACACTGGTGCAGGGTTTTGCAGGGAATTGAATAATCTCCCTAAAACTATTTTGTCTTTCAGTATCCACAGCTGGAAATGAGCAGCAATTACCCGGGGAGGACATCCCTGTGAGAGTCCCTTGCTAATTAGGTCTTAAGTGATTAGTTCCCTTCCCATCCTGCCCTAAATCTCTGTATTTTTCCCCCCCTGGTGTTGGAAAGTCAACTGGAGAAAAAGAAACAATCTGCAACTCTTATTTGACGACATGTGAGCAAATGTCCAGGAGGAGCAGAGCAAGTGGGAAATGGGAATTGTGGAAGCTGTGGAATGAACTTTGCACGGAATGTAAAGTCTTGCTCCGAGATGGGTTTGAAAATTGGATGATTTTGAAGAGATAGCGACATCTCTGCTTCGAGATAGACCAGTTGAGAAAGGAAGGAAAACCTTTCCCTGCTTCAACAATTCAGCAACACGCTGAACAGCATTTCCCGTGGCTAAATCTGGCTTTTGCTGGGCATTTCTGCCTTTGCTTGGCAAATATCTGCAGGAGAACGCCCTGAGCCATCAGCAATGGCTTTAAATGAGCCCGGCTCCATCTGCCCCGCTGCAATCCTCATTAACCCAGTGCCATTAACAGCCTCAACGAGCGGCTCTTCAGTCGGGGTGCTGGGGGAGAGGGGTTCATAAAAATCTGCTTTAGAGCCATGATCTGAGAGGGAAGTGCCAAATTGTACTAATACTGAGCAAGTTTTGGGCACAGTAACATATCTAAACAAATCCAGGCCGTGCTCTGTATTGTGTGCACCAGCCAAACTATATTTAGCTGTTATATTTCAGTTGTTTTTCTGCATATTTTGCTGTTTCTTCACACACTTAGCTGTTTTTCTGTATATTTCTTAGTTTAGACGGATGTTTTTAACAGGTGCACGGGATGAGCCATTTTTAGGTGTTTTTCTACGACTTGTTGAGACCCTTCAAGGCCACTGAAACATAAATTGTGCTAAATCAGAAGAGCTAAAACCCAGAATACCGA
>JAOTQP010001883.1:0-11078 GCA_026413545.1 Cichladusa arquata
GAGCCGGCGGCACCCCGCGCTCCGGGACACCCGCCCGGGCCGGGGGCGGCGGGCCGGGGAGCGCTGCCCGCCCCGAGGGCTCGGCGCCGTGCTGAGCGCGGGTTACGAGGGGTCGCTGTCCCGGGAGGGAAGCCCTCCCTCCCTGCGTCCCGGCAGGGGTAACCGGAGCTCCCGAGTCAGCCCGTTGGAAGTTGGAGAGCTGCCGTGTCCCCTCTAGAGAGGAGCCCGACGCGCTGCCCCGCGCTTCTCCTCGCCAGGGCTCTGCTGAAGTGGGAGCCTTGGTTATGTCTCGGGTTAGGGTTCGTCCCTTCGGACAGCGGGGTTTCTGGTTCTGCCCGGGTGCTGCCGCTCACTGACAGAAGAGCTGGCTCAGGGAGTATCTCTGCTGTCACAAAATCACCTCGGGATCCGGGGATTTCTTCCTCCGGCTGGGGATTTGCCTCTTAGGCTGGCAGCATTTGATTCTTCTCCCTCTCCATCAACTCATGGTAAGAGCAGATGAACCCTGAAATTGCATTTGCAGTTGCTCCTTTCCAAAGATAGAACGAGCAACACAAAGCACTTTTCTTCCCCCAAACTAAATTTTTTTTTTTTGCCAAGCACATTCTTCCAAACTCTAATATTTTATTGCATTTTCTTCACGTGTTCTATAAATCTTTGTGTGCCTTTGGACTGTCAATCACTTTATGTAGCAGATCTCTTATAATACTGAAACACGGAGTATACACACTGATAGTGTAACAGAGATGTCATCGATGAAACCTGGGTTCCAGAACTAGGGCTTCTTGCTAATTTTGTTCAGTGGGAATATGATTGTATACATACAAGTTAAAATGTCTTCACTGACCACAGCAAAACAAGGGATGGTTTCCACTTCTGCAGAACTGGTCCTGTTTAGGCTTTCCACAAAGTTACGTGTGGTGCCAAATAATAAAGTAGCTTAAAATGTCAAGTTTTAAAGAAATGCCTTGTTTGCAAAATAGTAAGTACAGTGCAAGTCCTCTAGTGAAACAGAAGAAAAAGGTAACTGTGGTCACTTGTGGTTCCTGACACAAACTTTGCTTTCACAGATGTCTTAAAGCTTTTATGACAAAAGTTGAGAAAAGACAGTTTATTATGGATTTAATAAAAGTATTGTTAACTGAAGCTACATTTGATCTTTCTATTAAATGTGTGGGTTCTTCAGAGAGGAGATTTTATTTTGTCATTTTAGTGTGTTGCCCTACTTTGCAAAGAAGAGCTCTGGTCAGTGTCTCCAGATGATGATAGGCAGCCTGTGTTTATGTGTTTGGACTCATGGCTCATGGCACATCTCTGTAAGCCAGTTGTACGTGCAGGTATGGTGTGGTGAACCAAGCCTCTTTTTTTGGGAAATAAAGTTCATATCAGGTGGTTGGTTTCATGGGAATACATTCGGATTGAAAGGCACTACTGCACCATACAAACTCATTTAAGTGGAATTCTGCAGAGTTCAGCTGTAGTTCATTAAACCACTCTTAAAGCACTTGTGAAATGTGCCTTGTGGTTGCTTTCTCCACTATTAATTTAAAAGTTGAACTGGAGAGAAACTTGAACTTGTACTTCATTTCGAGTTTTATTCCAAAACACAATAACACAGACTCAGAATTGTTTTTTGGTAATGCTATTCAATTTTCAAGACCCTTGGTCAAATCTATCCAAGTGCTGGCGATCTTAAAAAAAAAAAAGTCTGACTGCCATTACATATTCATGTTTCTAGGAGCAAAATAACTTTAAAAACTGAGAGAGAGGATTATACTTCTTAATTTGGTGGGAATAGCACATCTACTTATAGTTCATTAATTCTGATTCAAATTGAAAGGAATATGTATTTTTTTTTTCATTTCAAACGGTGTCTAGGTGATAAAATAGACAGCATCTTCAACATTGGCTTTGCAACCACAGAGGGTTGCACTGTATATTTTACAGTGATAAACGAGGAATTGTTGAAGTACTGGAAGTTGTGTATAGTTAGCTGGTCTTTAAATAATTAAAGACGAAATAATATCAGCTTCACTGAATACAATGCTCTTAATGAGCCTCAAACTGTTCTTTCTGTACTATTGTGGCATTACTTTTTCTCCTTCCTAAAAAGATTAGTAGGAATTTAAGCAAATTGTAGGCCAAATCAGACTTTCCTAGCTGCACCCAAAGAAGCTCAATGAGTGGAAAGTCCCATGAAACATTGGGGTGTCTCCAGGCTTGGGCAGCATCTGGCTGAAGGGGCTGCTGGGTTAAACAAACTTAAGCATGGTAGCCTAAATTCTGCCTGACCAGAGCAGGGCAGGAAAGTCCTGCTTGGCTGGTGGTCGTGTCTCAGAGCTGCCCTGAAGGCAGTGAAGCACCACTGGTGGCAGGACACGCCCCAGCTGCCTGTTTGCAGCTCTGAGCGTTCCCAGAAGGATTGCTGTCTGGAAGGTATCACATCACATGGATGATCTCGGTGTGGTGGGTCCCATTTGGGAATTGCAGCCCAGGCAGGTACTAGAAGGACTGGGAAGAATGTGGTCTGGCTGCTTTTCCTGAGACACTTCACCTTCCATGGGACAGCTTCTGCTCAGAGCACTGATCCAGGGGTGAGGCAGTGATGAGACGTGAATGGGACACGGGATGCCTGCCTCAACCCAAGGGAGTGCTAATCCATCTTCTCTCCTCCCCTGAGCGTGCTCCCAGTGACTCATTTTGACTCCTGTGGGTGGGTCACTTGCTGCCCTTCTTGTTGCAGCTGTGATGTTGTGCAGAAGGGACACAGGACTGCACTGCAGTCCCTCTTCCTTCTGCCATGAGGATGCTCACCCAGGGAGTGGGACCCTGAGGCTTGGCTGCCCAGGTTGCAGACAGGCTCCACGGCAAAGCATTCACATCCCTTTCTTTGAACACATCCCTTTCTTTGACAACCATTCACAGGAAGGGATGCTGGCTCCACATGGATGAAGATTTTGTCTATAATGTCTACAGGAGGAATAATTTTGGACATATACCTGTCTTCCATGTTTTCTGTTGTCTAAAGTAGTTCTTTGTTGGTATCTGGGGTAGGCTTCTGGATTTCTCTGGGAAGACCAGCTCCAAAACTTTCTAAGTATACACAACGTTTTTATATCAAGTAACTTAAGACAGAAGTCCAGGAAACATTGTGATCATCTAATATGATTTCCTGTAGCATAAAAAATAGAATTGTAGTAAATAACTTTTTGGATAATAGTATACCCAGATTTATTTTAGGGACCAGACAGCCTCTTAACTTCTTTAATTCCTAGCAAAGGAAATCTCTAAAGCCATTCTACTAATTAATTACCTTTGCTCTGTATGCTTGTGTGTCTTTGAAATCTGAATATATCTAGTTTGATAGTGACTGATTATCCTGATACCGTTGTCCTTTAGATTGGGTAGTCAGTCCTTTTCTTCCTCATCTTCCTCCCACCTTCCTGCAGGCTGTGTTTTGTTGGGGAAACCTTGTGTTTTCCAGTATTGTAATTACATCTTTCTCTAGGGTATAGTCTCAAGAAGTTTTAGGCAATGTAGCTCGTGTTGTTAGTTACTGTCCTTATTGCTGCATGCATATTCCCAGCCTGAAGTGGGTCCAGGGAGAGTTTATCCCTGAAAACAGCTGGTTTACCTGCCCATACTTGCCCGGAGGCACTCAGCCATGGCTCTCCTGTGTGCCTGAGTTAGACACTGCTTTGCAATTAGGAGTTTGGTTCTCTTGGTCCCTGTGGGTATCCAGGCCCCTGCAGAAGGAAAGTAGCTTGGGGAAGGTATGCAACATAAACAGGGACTGGGAGAGATAAGTGTCCGTGGGGGCCACAGAGGGGATTGCAGAGAAGTGTAGTGGAAGTGGAAGGACAGTGGAAGGAAGGGGTATCTCAATTGACATTACATGTAAGTGACTTTCCATTGCATGTGAAACTACTTGATGTACTAACTACTTTAAAGTTTCTTTTTATAATCTAAATGATTGCTAGTCCAGATGTAATTTGTGAGCCTAGAGGAGGTGCTTGGAGCTCATTCCTCTGGAAGTGGGGGGTGTCTAGGCCAGGAGGACCCCCCCTGGCTGGCCTTGCCCCTGGTGCAGCTGCTGGAATGTTGAGCCAGCCTGTCACTCCTAGCTCATGTATAAACATACACACTATGCTAAATCCATCATGATCTCATCTTGTGCAAAGAAGTGTATAGGCTGTAAAGGAAAACCCTTCCTTTTGCTTCCAAACCTGTAGCAAACAATTCACCCAGGCTGGTTACAAGATTAGCTTGTACAGCTCTGTAACCTGTCAGCATGTACAGTGTGAAAGTGCTGAGGGCTTTCTTTCAGAGTACTTGGGATAAGGCAACTAAAGAATGGGCTATTCAAATTCTGAATAGCTTCACTTTTGACTTAATTTAAAAAGACCAAAGAGAACTGCTGGTGGCCTCAGGGCTTTTAGGGTTTCTTTTTTTGCAGGAATTATTGTGATCCAGACACAGTAACTAACACTCAGAGCTTCTCAGAGTTGAATTTGAATCATCAGTGACAAAAATGGGGTAAAGTATATGGTTATTGAGCAAATTAAAAATGTACATAATAGGCAATTCTTTGTGTGAACACTGCAAGGTGGGGGGAAACACGCATTTGAGGAGGGGGAAAGTTGTAATGTGCATTTGTACAATGCAAATTCTTTCTGTTTTGACTGGTTTAGTGTACTGTTTATATGAAATTTTAAGTTGCCAGCAGGTGTTTATTTGGTAGCATATAAATGAAATATTCTATTTTCTGCTTTGAAACTCCAGCAAACTCTGATTTTAACACTTTCTGATTACAACTTAGTCCTCTCAGCACTGCTGTTCATTTTAAAGAAGTCCATGCCACCATAAATTGCTCACATCTCTAGCCTGGGCTGATTTTTTGCATCACTTCATCGGCTTCTGCTGGAGAAGGTGGGATGTGTGGTAGGGTAAGACACTCTGAAGCATGTCAGTAATTCAGCCTGTGTTGGCAGGGCACATCTTCCCGAGCTGGGAGGACTCATCTTTCATGAAGCTCTGGTTTTGGCAGCCTGCAGATGCCAATGTGTGCCATTCTGATTACAGCAGCCCCATGGCAGGGAGTGTGCTGTGCATGGTGCTCCTGCTCCATAGGCAGGGGATGGAGTAGAAAGTACTCAATGTTTGCCTGGGAAGACACAGTTCTTCAGCTTTGTCAGCCAAGACACATGTTTTAAATGCAGTTTCCTGCTTGCTGGATCACCACCATCAGATGAACTTGTGGCAGTAACTGTTCACCATAGCCAGGGTGATGGAGCAGGACATCAAACAGAGCAGAATGCCAAAGCACCTCAGTGACAGGATGGTGTCCCCTCCGGGTGCTTACAAAGGGTAATGTTGTGCTGCTGTGGAGGATGACCCAGTTGGTATCACAGCTGTTTGGTTTTTTTTGGTTTGGGGGATTTTTTCTCACCCCCACCACCTCACTTGCAGTAGATGAATGGCCTAATTAGAATGACTGTTCCAAAGCCCTCGAGATTTTAAATTTTGGACTTGTAGGAACTATAAAGAAAACTGTCAAAGGCCTTTCCTAGCACTAAATACCTTTCAAAACTGGAAATTTTACTATACTCAGACTCATAGCTATTATTGTCTCTGCTCTATTTACAATTGCCAACAATTTTTAGCTCCCAAATATTAGAATAATTTTTCATTTGAGAAGAGCTGCATCCTCCCTTTCTGCCTGCGGTTCACTGGCAGCAAGCGTGCCTGCTCTTCACCATAACCCTGATAAACCAGTCCCATTTAGGAGTAGGTTTTGTCAGTATTTCCAGAGGATTTGGGTTTGCCTGCACACCTTGTGTAGTTCAGGAGAGTGTTGTGTTGGTAATTCTGTGCTCTGGACTAGCACTGGCCTCCCTCCTTTGCCCTTCCTCTTGCCTGGAAGGAGAGAGGCCCTCTCCAGTCTGGGAGATGCTGCAGCACAGTAAAAGTTCTCATTGTGTAGAATTAATGGAATAAGTGGGATTTTCCACACAGCGGTTTTGGAAGACAGGTCCCATTCTGAAAATGAACAATCACAAATGCAGAACAGTTCTCTCAGGACTTTGTTTTTGCGTATGGTGACCCTGTATCTGTTTCCTAGTGGTGTGCTGTTCTTTCCAAATTATTTTGGCCCATCTTGTCATGAATAGATGCTTTACGGAAACACCATGAGCTGTAGTGTTGGCAGACTGAGAATGTAAAGTAAATTAGAAATTGTACATACATTCTGTGAAATTACTATTATGTCATGTCAAATTACTGCAATGTGTGACCTTATATGAGGATAAGATGTTGGTAAAGTAAATTACTGATCCACTGTGGTTTTGTTTGTGGCATGCAGTTTCCAGTGTATCTCCTCAGTCATTGTTCCCTTCAAAACACTGATTTTTATTATTTTCACTTAAAAATTAAGGTCTTCAGTAAAGCTGCTTAGAGCAAAATGTTGGCAGTAGAGTAGAAGTATTAATAATAATCCAAAAACACTGTTATCAGTGATTCTGTTTTAAACAAACAATCAGTCTAACAAAAAGCTTCTGCCACTGATTTCTGACTGTGTAATGGAAATAATGACTGGATTCAGAACACAAGGTCTGGCAACTGCATGTTCCAGTTTCATTTTCTTTAGATTCAAAAATCGTAGACCCCTTGATCACAGAAGTACCACCTAAAATTTCCCATGATCTTACCATACCTAGGTAACTTCTTTATCGCTGATGCAGTTTCCATCTCCCAGTCTCCATGGGATAAATCCTGCATCTGAGGGGAATCCTGTACCAGAGAAGAGTATTTGGAAAAAGAAACAAACTGAAAAGTTTATGGTTGTAAACTCCCTTATTTTGTAATGCTGGTTGTCACACTGCAGGAGGATGTTGAGCATTGTAATTTGGGGAGATTTTGTGCTCCTTAGCTGTGGTATTTTTATGGGCCAATGACTTTACTACCACCACTCCCAGAGAGGGAGAGTCTCCTCTTAACTTCTGAGCTCTGCTGCTCAGTTGTTTGGGATTTTATGTCTTTATTTAGCACCAGTGTTATTCAATCATAGAATTAATGTTGGGGTTTGAATAAACTTTAAAGAAGTAATGCTGTGGTGGCAAAGAAATATGATACAAATTTTCTTTATTAATTTCTTAGACCTGTCACTGTAAAAGAAGCACCACTGAAAGCCCTGATGAATGATGTTGGATGCTTCACTGCAGCAGCAGTGCTTTTAAAGTATTGACTTCTGTGGCTCTTGTGAGGGGAAATAAAACCAAACTACTTTGATATTCTAGAGAATCTGATAATTTTGATAATAAGATAGTTCTTAGCTTCCTTGCTGTTTTACCAGGAAAATAACAAGACAGTAAGGCTTTGGAAGGTTTCAATTCTGATTACACCACTAATTATTCTGGCTATGCAATTTCTACCATGTATAATCTCACACTGAAGTATTTATTTTTATTTAAAAAAACAGATATGGAAAGCTGGTTTTGATTTTTTGTTTTTAAATTTATTTTGGACTTTCTGTCATGCTTCTTGGTTCTGTGTTTGCCTTTAAAAACTCCTAGGAATACATGACCATATGAAAATGAATAGCATGTTTCACATTTTAGAGTGTTGTGCGATAAAATTATGTGGTCCATGGCATGAAACTCTGTGATGTAGAACTTTGAATGTTATAAAATTGCTTTGTAAATGTCCCTTGAGTCGTATTTTGCAGGACTACTTACTTCATGTTATAATAATATAATCTTTGTCAAGATGCCTTTAAGCTTTGTAATCTTCCTTATATATGACAGGAGGGTTTTTTTGCCTGTTATCCTTGGAGTAGAAAAGACTATCCCCTGTGACACCTGGGTTTCCCTTGTTGTGGTGTTTGGGGATGGAGTTTGTTGTTCAGCTTTGCTGAACCCATTAATGAGAATGATTTGACAAAAATCCAGAGATATGGAGGAGGTGAACAAGGAAGAAGAGTTCACTGTCTCATCTTGTTAAAGAGCTGGGTAGAACATTTAAAAAGACTCTCAGGGAGCAGGGTCTGGACCAACAAAGCCAACTCCCTTCTCAGCAGTGAGGCTGTACAAAGGCTTGTCACAGGACGCTGTGAGTGCAGCACCCAGCTCTACATGGATTCAGTGGCAGTTCAGTGGTTGCTACAGGGACCACAGATACAGAAAATGTGATCTTCAGCTGGATGAATATTAAAGTTTGATCCTGGAATCACAGAGCTGCAAGGGTAATCGGATCATAATGCAGTCTGTGGTTTTAGGCAATAAAACTTTGATAAAATGTATTGATGAAAATAATGTTATAAGTAATTCATCTTTTCTTCACTTGTCTAGATCAGATGAAGCTACAGATGACATGACCAAAGTCAAAACAATGGATGAACTGATGAGGAACAGCACTGAGAACGTTAGCTGCTTATTTGCTGGAAATCCTAAGTGCAACTTCACTACCAAGAGACCCTGGTGTTATGTGATCATTCAGCAGAGTTTGCAATAATGGAAAACCAAAGGAAAACCAAAACTAGCTGCATCTCATAAACAAAATTTTTCAAGGTTCAGCTGAATCAAAAAATTATTCCAGCCATGGGAGAAAATGCAAGTTTTTGGGAAAGTGTGATATATGCACATCCTACATGTACCACCTGGAAGCAAGAGGCAGAGGGATCTATCTACCACCTAGCCAGTATTTTCTTTGTTGTGGGCTTCATGGGTGGAAGTGGATTCTTTGGGCTCCTCTACGTCTTCAGCTTGCTTGGACTGGGCTTTCTCTGCTCTTCTGTTTGGGCTTGGCTGGATGTGTGTGCTGCTGATATATTCTCCTGGAATTTTGTGCTGTTCGCTATATGCTTCGTCCAGTTCGTTTATGTTACCTACCAAGTCCGGAGTGTTGCCTTTGACAGAGAATTCCAGGAACTCTACAGTGCTCTCTTCCAGCCTCTGGGAATTTCCTTGACTGTATACAGGAAGATTGTCTTGTGCTGTGATGCAGAAGTGATTACCCTGGAGAAGGAACATTGCTATGCCATGCAGGGCAAAACGCCTATTGACAAACTGTCCCTGCTTGTGTCAGGCAGGTTTGTATTGCTTTGTTCAGGTTTTCTGCAAATATCTTTATTTTCATCTCCTTATTGAAAATGAAAAGAAGAAAAAGCCTGATTTTTGTATTGTTTGCTTATTTTCCAGTACAATAGATTAAATATTAATGCAAGTAATATAAATATTAATAGGTTAAATATATTTGTCTAGGACAGCACTAGCATAAAAACACTAAGCAGAGAATCTGTAATAGCATAAAGAAAAGAATTTGAAGTTACTCTTTTCCAGGCTACTGTATCATAGCATTTAACAGGTTAGACAGACAAAGGGAATAAATGTGGATTTTCAGTGTTCAGGTTATGGCTTGCCTAGCTGATGAGCACAGCATCTCTCCCGTTTCTCTTTACTAGTATAATCTGAAATGGGACAAAAAGTTAGTTACAAAACCAAATATATTGAGATAAACTCTGTTTAATAGAGATCTTGACTTTGATACAGATTGTATTTGGTTGCTTTTAAGGGGGTGGGAGAAAGGTATTGGTAAGGAAGAGGAAAAGACTTAAGAGCGCCCTTTCATTACAAGAGGATGTAGTTGAGCCTTATCAAGACTTGCAGAACTGGGTCTACAGTTACTGTATGCTGTGGCCCTGTGTTAGACCCTGAGGCAGTAAATCCACCTGCTTGTACTCCCTGCTTCCAGGAGAGCCTTCTGGCAGCTTTGCTGATGCTTTCCTGGAGAGAAGCACTAGCTTTTGTACTGTATGCAAAGCAGGGTGCAGTCCCAGACCACCAGTGACACCCAGGTCAGACACCCAGGGGTGATGGACATGGACTGCCCTTGATGGGACACTTGGAGGGTGCTTTTTGAAGCCTGCTGCATGGATAGATGGAACCTGTAGGCAGCTGATTTAGGGCTACTTGCAATGAGCAATATGGGTTGTGGGCAGTTTTCCTTAGTGACACCCTGGTTCAGAGCATTCTTGGGAGCTCTCTAGGAAGTACCTCATGAAAGTTGCTTTTGGTCTTACCAAAGGAAGGGTATCCATCCTTCTACATGCCAAGCCAGTCAGTGATCACTCAGAGTTCCTGCTGCCCTTCACCATGTACAGGGCTGCTTGTATGCCTTCAATTTATTTGTTATTTAAAAACAATACATTTATTTATTTATTTATTTATTTTAAAAAATAAAATTTAAATTTTACTTTTTAAATTTGTTATTTAAAAAGTAGCAAGGAAAGGAAATTTTTCTTTGGCATCTTCAGAAGGCCAAAGCATTCACACAGAGATCCCATACCTCCAGGCTGTTCTTCCAGCTCCAGACATAATCTTGTGACCACATAATTCCTGTTAAACATGGAGAGAGGGCTACCTACCACGTGCCATGGGGCACTCCTGCTTCCCACTCCCATTTTTTGCCACTTTGTTCTCTCTAAAATGTGTACTTGCCAAAACCAGAAGTAAATCTGATGGTTTTCAAGGGAAGCAGGTCAATGCTGTTTTGGGCATTGGCCTTTCACCTCTCCAGTGCATGATGGCCTTTTAATAGCAAAGCTTGTGCATCACTGCACAGACCTACCACAGAGAGAATAATCTCTTTTGAATAAGGACTGGAAAGATTTCCCTTTCAGTTGCATGATTGTCTAGTATTTTCTCTCAACTGGCCTGAGCAAGTTGGGTTCAAAATTTAATTAGGATAATGTTGGCCATTGATTGCTTTTTCATGCTTTTAAAGCTATATTTAAATTCTTCAGATAGTAGAAATAGCGCATTCTTGTAGTAGGCATTGCTGGTCTACAGGTAGTGCTAACAAATTAACACATCTTGTCTTGGTAGGATCAGAGTGACAGTTGATGGGGAATTTCTGCATTATATTTTTCCTCTTCAATTTCTGGACTCTCCTGAATGGGATTCACTGAGGCCCACAGAAGAGGGAATTTTCCAGGTAAAAGTTAAGGGATGTATTGTATACCACTGGTATACTGCTGTAAGGAAATGGGGAGGTTCTTCTGCAGCACAGGCCACTGGGCAGAC
>JAOTQP010001884.1:0-10978 GCA_026413545.1 Cichladusa arquata
TATTTTAATTTTCCTAGTAAAGAACTGTTATTCCTAATTCCCATATCTTTGCCTGAGAGCCCCTTAATTTCAAATTTGTGCTAATTTGGAGGGAGGGGGTTTACATTCTCCATTTCAAAGAGAAGCTTCTTCCTTTATTGGCAGATACCTGTCCTTAAAACCAGGACAGCAAGTTGGCTTGATCCACCTTCTCCTTCAGTAGCTTCTGCAACCTGTTGTGTTGGACTCCATACAGCTGCTCTCCACTTTCATTTCATCCCTACAATGCGACAAGAACCATCAGTAAAACGAGGATAGCATGTTTCTTCTGCTGGCAGTTGGTTATACGGTGGAGCTTCTTCAGCACAGGTCACTTGTTCTTGTTCCTCTTCATTGATGAGACCAAAATTTTCACCTTCAGGCCAATTTGCAATTATTTCCAAAATCCCAGGATGATACTGGTTTCCAATACAAGCACGCTGTGTGACGAGCACAATCCACTTGCTCCATGTGGCATTAGTGGCATGTTAGGCAGAGGGAACCTTCGCTTTGAACATCCACCCCAGCACCAGCAGTCAGGGTGCCAGGAGGAGTTGTGCTTCAGTGCCAATCACCTCTGAGGTGGCTTGGACTCCTTCATAGGCTGCTAAAATTTCCTTCTCTGTGGGAGTGTAGTTGACTTCAGAACCTCTAGCTTCAACTCCAGAATCCTAGTGATCGGCCTGCATTCTCCTGCCAGAGGAATGGAGAAAAATGTATTGGCAATATTAATAGTGGCCTACCACTTTGCTGCCTTGGACTCCAGCTTGTACTGGAGCTCCAACATGTCTGGCACAGCAGCGTTCAGCAGTGGAGTCATTTCATTCAAGGCATGATAGTCCACAGTCAATCTCCATTCTCCTTCAGATTTTCACACGGGCCAAATGGGACTGTTGAAGGATGGGTGGGTTTTGCTGCCCATCCCTTGGCTCTCCAGCTCATGGGTCATCTTATGGATGGGAATCACAGCATCTTGAGTTGTTCTGTACTGTCGGCAGTGCACTGTCAAAGTGGCGATTGGTACTCATTGTTCTTCCCCCTTCAGAAGGCCTATTGCAGATGGGTTCTGTGATAGTCCAGGCAATGTGTTCAATTGCTTAACACCCTCTGTCTCCACAGCAGCTATCCCAAACACCCTCCTATAACATTGACTGAGGTCGTGGCTGGAGACAGACAGAGCACAACCCTCTGTGATCCATGTGTCAAAAGCCTCTTTATTGTTCTGCGTTCTCCTTAAATAGAGGGACTGGATTTCCTGGGCATACACATGTGATTGGTTACGGTCCCAGTCACTCATTTCCTTGGCCAACTATACATCTTCACTTAGTGTTCAATAGATTTTCTGGGATTCTCTGTATTTGTTCAAATCCATCCAATCATCACTCATCCAGGTACCTGCCTACTTACAGGCTGGTTTAATTTCAGGCTGCAGCTTTTAGACCAGCTACAATATGTAATGTGATACCCGCCTGAGTCCCTTTGGGTCTTTGAAATACCCACTTCAGAGGAAGTCTATGCCCAAAATGCATGGGGCCTCTGGGCCAGTCACAATGGGATGTTTCTTCCACTCATTTCCAGTCAGGCTCACCTCAGTTTCCACCAAAGCAAAATCCTCTGATCCCCCTGTCACGCCAGCAATAGAAACAGATTCTGTCCTCTACATGTCTTGATGGGATTAGTGTGCACTGCACACCAGTGCTGACCAAGGCCTCATATTTTTGTGGTTCTGAAGCGCCAGGCCATTGAATCCACACAGTCCAAAAGACATGGTTTTCCCCAGCCTCTACCTGGCTAGAGATAGGACCCCTCTAAGCCTGGTTATCCTTCTTTCCCTGGGCATATGTCTTAGAGGTTCCTTCAAGGGGATTGGACGTCATTATCATCATACCTGGCAGTTTGGCTACAGGCAACTGGAGCTACTTCCTTTTTGGTGGAACTTCCTCTTTAAGTCTTGCCCTGCTTCAATTCACACACCTGTTACACCAGAGCAGCAGTGGGTCTTCCATCCCACCTCCTCTTGTTTTCCCCACAATTATGCAGGAAGAACCACAGCTCACCTCATGGGGTGTACCTTCTCTCCCTATCTGGGGAACATCTGCTTTTGGTAACAGAATCACTGATCTGTACTGCCAAGATTTGGAGAAGGCCCTCTTTGATCTCGTTCCTGAATTTCTCGTGATTCTCCTCTATCTTCTCTTTTCTGCAGACGCGTTTCCACAGCTGTGATTCTTGTATGTGTTGGGCCATGTACCACATCTGCATATGCTCAGAGCTTCTTTGCCATATCAAGCACAGTCTCATCGCCATCATCCCGATTCATCATTGCTAAAAGCAGAAGCATATTCTTGTGGCCCAAGTCATACAAGTTTTCGCTACATCGCAGATGTACATGTTACCAAGTCTGGATTCCTAGGTATTGTTGAGTCCTCTGTGAAGCCAATCTCTGCCACTGCCATTTCTGTCAAGCAATGAATCTCTTGTTCTATGGTCTTCCACTGGGTTTGCTGCATATAGAGACTGTCTGCACGCAGATATCTTTGCCCCACATTTCTCAAGATCCATGCCCAGAGACTGAGTGGGTCAGCCCCCCTTACCACTCCTCGGACAATGTGACAGGGATCCCAAATGCCTTGCTTCAGTACCATCCAGAATTGTAGCCTCGCCTGAAGTGTCCCAAAGACGGACTAACCAACTAATTATAGATTCATCAGGTCATCGAGTGAAATCCTTTCTTAGGCCACGAAGGTCCTTCAGGGACAAAGACTCAATAGTGACTTCTGATTTTGAGTCAGTTGCTGGCCTTGAGGGTCCTTCCTCCACATCATCATCCACTGGGCTATTTGTTTTGCTTTTGTGCTTCTTTCCCACAGTACTGACTGCCAGTGGCTTAGGCTCCCTGTCTGGTTTAGCTACAACCTGAGTGATTGGGATGTTGGCTGCAGCCTGAGTGACTGGGGTGTCTGCTGAATTATCTCCCTGCCCCCCTGCCTCTATCTGCTGCCCTACAGTATCTAGCAGCATGCGATAGGCATATGCCAAGGCCCAGCTTATTGCAATGAGCTTTTTCTCCTTAGAGTCACCATTGCAGTTCTCTTGCAAATATTTCCTCACCTCATCTGGGTTCTGAATTCATTCACAGGGAAAGTCCCAGGCTATGGGGTCAGAGAATTCCTTCAACGTCTGACCCATTTTCTCCCATTCCCCACACCACTCAGGATTTTCCACACCTGGGTCAACGCCTGGGTCAGGTGTCTCATCAGCCCCTCTGGACATCTCAGCCCTTCAGCCCGCATTCTAGACAAGCAGCAAACCATATAGAGGAAGCCTACCAGAAGAACTACCAGGAAGGTGGCATCCTTCACATCAGGGGAAAACTGAACATTCACAAAAGATGACATAACTGATTTAAATGAGAAGAAGAAAAGGAAAGGCTGGGAAGCCTCACCCCCTGCTCCTTCTCTAACAAACTGGGTGCAATTACCAATAAATCCCCAAAACATGTGACTGAAACAAGGACGCGGGGTAGGGCGAAGAAGCCATAAACCACACATGTGGATGAAGCAGATACCCTTTCAGGGCCTCCCTGGAAAATCATCCCTTAGATAAGAAATTGCTTCCTTAGAATGACTCATGCTAGAGAAATGTTCACCCCCTCCGTAGACCCCCGCGTTATCTTTTAGTGCCCTAATTGGTCCTTTCTCAATCCTCTAAGTAATTGGTCACTTCTTCACCTAAAACCTCTATGTAGTTGGATAGTTTTCAACCTTGGTATTATTGGCCCATTTCCTAAGGCACCCCAACCCTATAAAAACTCCTTTGATACTCTACTCAGACTGCTGCCGGACCCCTTCGTAGAAATAAAGTTGCCTGCGGAACCTCTGTGCATCTTTCTCAGATCTCCTTTCTCTTCGCTGGCTAAGAAAGTGCTGCAAGTAAAAATGATCTCACAAAAGAGCTGATAGCCTAAGCTTTAGGCCTTGTTTGCATCTAAGCACTTTGTGGATGAAGTCTGCCTGAAGTAGCCAGGAAAGGTTTTTCCATATGGAACATTTTATCTGGGCTTGTTGTGGCAGCCTGAGGCGAAACTTAAGCCCCGGAAACTACACATACATATCTTGAACAAGCCCCAGTACCTTTATAAACTCCCTATAAATCATTATCACCAAGCCCAGCAAAACAGCAATCCGAATTCATGCCCCGCTACTGTAAAAGCTATGTGCCAGGGACAATACTGAAGCTATATGTGGATAGGAAAACAAGCCTAGGGACCAGAAAGGTATTAACACCTCAAACAGGCCTAGGGACCAGAGAGACATCATAAACTCAAGCAACATGGTGGGTACTGAGTGCTTAATCCCGATACAAAGTAAGTGAAACCAAAATGCAATCAGTACAGGTTTTTTCCACTTTCTCGAATCCTATGTTGGGCGCCAACATATTTGTCCTGGTTTGGGACAGATTTGGAAGGAAACTTCCCAAAGGATGCTTCCTCTAAAGGGCAGAATTCAGCAGCCCCTCCCCCAAGCGGTTCAGAAGATAATCTCTGTCTTGGCTTGCAAAGCAAGATATAACCAAAAGTATGTATTCAGTCACCATTGGTTGAAACCAGGTGGGGCAGTAATCTTTATCTCTGGAGGGGGATATCTTCTGTTAAAGGACCATCTGTTAAAACCAGGTGGGGTGGTGTTCTTTAGCTTTTCCACATCCCATCCTTCGGCCAGAGAGATATCTTCTGTTAATGGGCCATTGAGTCTCACTGCATGACTGATAAAATTATATCATCCCGCTGTGAGATGCTCCACTCAGGGGGAGGAGCCAAGCATTTCCTACCTAGATAAAATCTGAGATTTGGAACATCAGAGCAACCTTTTTCCACTGGATTCCAGAGGAAAATCAGATCCTTCTACATCATCACTGGACCTTTGGAGGAAGGTTGCACCCTTCTACAGGACCACCACTGCTTCAGCAGAACCACATATGTCACTCCAGGAGGACTGCAGCCACCATTTAATTGGACTGCTACCAACACCCTGGCTGACGGGGTGTCAGGTTGTATTCTGAATCTGTCAGTGTTTTGGGTTTGTTTTTCTGTAATACTGTATTTTGATTTTAATTTTTCTGAGTAAAGAAATGTTATTCAGATTCCCATCTCTTTGCCTGAGAGCTCCTTAATTTCAAAATTATAATAATTTGGAGGGAGGGGTTTACATTCTCCATTTCAAGAGAGGCTCCTGCCTTTCTTAACAAACACCTGTCTTTCAAACAAAAATAATCTCCTCGGAGAAAAGTTGAAAAAACTGTTTCTTTAACAAGCAAAGTACTCACAAGCATGGAAAAAAATGAATAATATTAAACAATTAAACCTCTTGCTTTTCTGAAGAGATGGCAAATTCACAAAGTCCTTTTGTAGTTCAGAGGGTCCTCTGTGGGTGTGTTTCTGGCTTGCTTGGTCTCTCTCAGTCCCTCCGGTGCTGGAATGCAGTGTCCCGGCCCCCCTGGTGTCCAGGCCGTAGAGCACCATAAGGGGGCCCCTGGACGGTTATCCTGGTGTTTTGGACAGGAGAGAATCCAAACAGTTCCAGAAAAAAGACACAGTCCTGGGAAACCCTTTCTTGCTGTAGCTAATGAGGAAAACCAGCAAAAAAAGCAAAAAAAAAAATTCCCTCTATCTGCAAAAGCCAAGAACTTGGAGAGCACTGAAAGCCTTATCTCTCTCTCATTGTCCGTGCTAGGCAGCACAGTCCGTAAGGGAGAGGAATTCCATGGGAATAAAATGAAGCTTCTGCAGAAAACTGCATGCTGCTTCTCTCTCCCCTTCACTGTCTCTGTCTCTCTCAGCCTAGCTTAAAGCTACATTTCTGAGCAGAAAAAACAGACTATGGGATACCAGACCATACAGTCACCCCAAGACACTGACTTTGCCCAGGTTTCTGGCAGTAGACAGCAGCTTTATTGAGGTGGCCATCAACCCAAAACCCACTCTTCCTCACAAGTTCTTAATAATGACGATCATGTCTATTAAAACATGAGTTATTTATTGAATAGAAACAAGGACAACAGTCATAAGACTTTAAACAGACTACTTATTACACAGGAGTAAAAAAGAAGAACTATTAGTAGATAAAATACAGTGTACGATTGTCGCAGTATACGCTAAAAGTCGCGCATCATAACGACAAGACTTTTTGAGTTTTTGAGGCTAAAGAAGCATTTTATTGAAAAATCGAACCAAATTTATAGAGTGGTTCGCAAGTCTCGAACAGGACAGCAGTCCATTGGACAAAAGGAAAAAACATGTCCTGTCACATACCATGAGAATGGTTTCTCGGTCAACACCAGGTGCTAATCTCTGTTTATTAATTCCTTTCTGTTTAGCAGAAAGTTATCATCCTGGGAAAGGCTCAGGCCGGAGCTGAGAAACTGTCTCAGCCTGGGAAAAAGTTTCCCAGCCTGAGAAAAGAGAAAAAGAGCTCAGAGCCTGAAAAGGCCTAGCAAACCCTGCCTGAACCTTCAGTGGTGTCCACAAGCCCCCCTTTTAGTTTAAAAGAAAAAGAAAGAGAAGTGTTTGTAGTCCTCCACAGGGCCCTTTGCAAAGGAGAACAAACACCACTCAGGAGATCTGTGGATGCCTGAAGTGTCCAGGGAAATCTTCACACCTGGTGCCTTTCTAACAAACTTAATTCTAATACAATAACAAGAAACCCGCCACCATTCACCAGACTTATAATTTCTAATACATTTTAAAGAACTCATCTAACAATGTCCAAAAGCTTAAAACAGTTCCAAGGGAACAGAAAGAGCTCATCCTCTGCTTGTAGAGGGACCGTCTGGCTGGTGATCGGCATGTTGGTCAGCATTTGAAGGCTGTGCCTCAACTGCATCCTGTCTCTGATGTCGCAGGTCAGGGCAGACACACCTTGCAGGCAGCTAGCGTACCCCGGTATCCATTGAGACGCAAGCGTACCCACGACACCAAACGATGAGTTCATGTGGGCCTTCCCACTTGTTTGTGGTCAAGTCCCATATGAAGACTTTTGCTCGAGGCATGCATGTCTCATCTGCAGCCTGTAAGGAAGTGAAATTATTCACAATAACAGGATTATTGGAATCTTGTGGCACAGTGAGGTGATTGATGGTGTACAAGGCTTTTTCCAATCGGCTGTGTGGTGTTTCACCAGCCATTCCCCTTTTCTGTTTTTCAAGAACATTAGAAATTTGTCACATCACAGGCTGCCAACACATCCCAGCCCCAGAGATTGATCGGGGCTTTGGTAATGTAAGGTCGGACTGTAGCCATCTGCCCTTCCGTATTTTTGATCAACATAGGCCTCTGACTCACAAAGGTCTGTGCTGCACCCCCCAAACCTTCAATGGCCTGGCCAAGAGGGGCCATCGGCCATGTGGGAGGCCGGGCAGAAAGAGAGATCACTGTTACATCCGCCTCAGTATCAATCAAACCTCTGAGCTGAATTTGAGGTGGATTGGCCCCTGAGACCGCCAAAGTGCACAACATCTGTGGGCACTGATATTCATTGTCCAAAAGACTTGTGGCAGTCCCATAGATCCCAACCCGCCGTCTTTGCCATCTCGTTTATCAGCCCTGGGAACAGATGAATGAAAAGGCACAAGTTGTGCAATACGAGTTCCTGCTGGGATAGTGGCAGGGGGACAAGGCGTAGAAACCATAGCACAAATTTGACCTGTAAAGTCAGCATCAGTGACCCCTGGGTGAACAAAGATTCCCTGGAGAGTGGCACTAGATCGCCCTATGAGCAGTGCACTCAGCCCCTGGCCTAAGGGGCCAGAGGCATCCAGAGGAACCTTGTGCACACCGACAGAGTCTAAGATGACTGCGGCTGCGGTGTGTACATCCACCCCGGCTGTGCCACAGGTGCTGGCTGCATGTTGGCTGAGGAAACAGGCTCCAGTGCTGGATTCTGGGGCACTGCTTGTATCTGCATGCTGTACCCCTTGGCGCTCATCTGTCCATTTCCCTGGCCAGCAACAGGTTTCTTTGATTTGCATTGGTTTGCATAGTGACCTGGCTTTTTGCACTTCGCACACAAAAAGGTAGGCATGTCAGCCTTCTGCTGCTGTGGCTTCTTCTCTTTAGTCTTCCCCTGTTTCTGATATCCACCCCCTGATATCTTCTGATGATGCCACATGGCAGCTGCTAAAGCAGAGATCTCATGATCTACAGTGCCCACTTTAGCACATGCCTGCACCATGTCAGTCAATGAGGGGTCTCCCAGCAGAGCCTGTATAATTTTTGCACAATCAGCATTAGCATTGTCTCTGGCCAGCTGGTTACACAACAGCTGCCTCAGAGCATCATCTTCAACCTGCTTTTCTAAACCTGCTGCTACTTTCTCAACAAATTGTAAGGATGGCTCTCTGGGACCCTGAATGATTTTCACATACTTTGGCTTAGGAGCTGCAGGCCTCTATTGTTTTTAGAATTGCTGCAAAGCCTACTTTTGGCATTGTTCGAGAATCAGAGGATCCCAGGTGGCCTGAAGCTCAGGGCTAGTGAAGCGAAGCTGACCCAGCAAAGCATTGCACCCCACAGCACACCTGGGATTTTCCCGGGGCCGTCCCATGTTTTCTGCAGCGGCCCTCTCAGCCATCTGCCTCCAAGTGTCTTCAAACACTCTGAACTGAACAGGCTGAAATAGCATTTGGGCTATATGCCTCATATCATAAGGTGCTAGCAGATCTCTATTCAGCACTCTACGAATTTCCATAATTTGTGTGCAACCAAGCCCAAATCATGCTACCTTATCTTGCAAATCTTGAACAACACGCCAAGCAATTGGATCATGCTTGTCCAGCTGTCCCATATTGGGAACACCCTTAAAGACAGGAAAAGCTTGAGCCCCTCCCATCCCCTGGGCATCTTCATCACAATCCTGAGACAGGTCGTCCCCAGGGACTGGGCAGAGCTCAGCAGCATCTACCTGGACACCCTCCTCCATCCGGAGGACACCTTTTGGCATCCCCACCCGCTCCAGCAGGTCCCAATCACCCTGATGCAGTGCCCATATTTTGACTGATTCCCAAAAACTGTGGGGGTTCCTGGGTCTCACAGTCATTGAACACGGGGGGAGCGTCCACAGCCTGCTCAGGGGAGAAGATACGAGATCACTGCAGCACCTGCCTGTGAGAGCAAGACCGCGCCTTTGGCGCGGGGGCTGCAGTTCATCGGCGTCAGTGGCGCGGGATCAGAGCGATGAAGGTGACCCCTGCGCAGCAGGAGATGTCACAGCAGCCACAGGCACGGATGAAGATGGCTCAATCGCAGGCGCCGGAGCTGCGGCACCGTCTGTTGTCAGCGAGGCGGGACACGGCCCTGGAAACGGAGGGGAGGCCAGCGGCATCCCGGGGGGACCGGAGGGGGAACCCAGCACTTCCAGGAAGGTGGGACCTGATGCCGAGGGCTGCGCAGAAGGCGGCACCGTCTCAGTCCCTGCAGCTGGCGTTGCCTGTTGTCCCGCCCCTGGGGGCGGGCCCGCAGGCGGTGAGGGACCCGCCCCTGTGGCCAGGCCGCCCACGACCCTCGGTTTCCCCACGTGGGTGGTCGTGTAAGGCATCAGCGCCGCATGCAGAGTTGCCGTTTGCTCTGTCATGGCAGCTAACATCTGCACCACGACATCAATAGGGATAGCTGGCGCTTGTGCTGCCTCCGCAGGGAGTGGGGGGCGGTGGGCATGGTGACGTCAGCGAGTGACTGTCTCTGTGTCTGTCCCGGCCCCGCCTCCTGGGGAATGGGCACTGCGGAGTCTTGTGGGGCGAAGGAGGGGGGGAGCCCTGCGTCTCTGGTGCTTGGTCAGTCCAACTCCACCGGCGAGGGATACACCAGCTGAACAAAGTCTTTTGGAGAAGGATAAATAGGCGGCACATAATCGTTGGGTGATGGATATTTCACCCGGGGAGGCTTTGGGTGAGGAGTCTTTAGGCGGGGTATCTCTGGGTTCGGCAAATTCTCGGGAGGGGTTATGGAATGAGAAACTGCTTTAAGTTTTCCAGACTGACAGATAGAGTCCTCCTCGCTCTGTTCTGAGCCCGCCTCACTTGGTTCAGAGCCCATCTCACCCGCCTCCGCCTCCGCCTCCGCCTCCGCCTCCGCCTCCGCCTCCGCCTCCGCCTCCTCCTCCTCCATTATGCTTTGATTAATAATTGCCCAAGTGCCTAAAAAGGAGGAAAGTGAGACATCCCCTCCCCGAAGGGCAGCATACAATTGGTCCCCTAGCTCTCCCCGTGCTGCCGAAGAAAAGGCTACTCCTGGACCATCAGAGAACCCACACTCCCAAGCTAACAAAGTAACCAAGTCCTTGTCCGGGATCTGGGTGTCCAAGCCTTCTAGGGCATCCCTCCAAATTGACAGTATGGTTTCCTCTTGCTTAGTTAAACGGTTCCCCGTTATTACAGGATTTCCCACCTAGCTGCTGAGCTGGGGGAGGGGGGGAACAAAGCAGTACCTCTCTCCGACGAGGGGGAAGACAGTCCCAACGCTGCTCGACTCCCAGACGACTTGCTCTCCGGGCTCCTGGCCCGCCGACGCTCGGCTCCGCGGTGCAGGACTCTGGGCTGCTGTGCGCTGCCGCACGCTGCAGGGCTCCGCACCGCAGAACTTCAGAGACGAGTCCCGATCGCGCTGTTCTGATCGAGTGCAATCTCGGTGGAAGCCACCAGATGTCGCTATACGTGGAGAGTGGTGAATAATAACGACAAACGACTTCTTAAGCAAGAGAAGCGAAAGAAGCATTTTATTGGAAAAACAACCATATTTATAGAGTGGTTCGCAAGCCTCAAGCAGGACAGTAGTTCACTGGACAATAGGAGAAAACATCTCCTGTCACGTACAACATGAAACTGTTTCTCAGTCAACACGAGGTGTTAATCTCTGTTTATTAGTTCCTTTCTGTTTACCAGAAAGCTATCATCCTGGGAAAGGCTCAGG
>JAOTQP010001885.1:0-10962 GCA_026413545.1 Cichladusa arquata
ATTAAGCAAATATAAAATGCTGTTAAAATGAGGGTTGTGTGGAGCAAGCAGTTATTTCTGCAGCTCTTGATATTATATAAGTAATAGAAAATAATTATTATATTATTATTACTAAATTAAATATACTAATAATATCTTAAGAAGAACTGATAATAATTCTGTATCTCACACAAAATTAGAGATACTCTCCACCACCACTATGCACAGAACACTAATTTAAACCATGTTTTCCAACACTAAAGAAATGTTTGAGTGAACAAACCAGGAACTGACCCAAGCCTGGCTTCCCATGTTCAATTCCTGTTTTCCCCAAGGATTCTTTTCCCCAGAATTTGCTCTCACCATTTCTTGGTTTTCTGTGGCCTCCCCATCCCTTGCTGGGAGCATCCAGGGCCTCCACAAAGCAGAGCTGCTGGAAAATCAGGATAAAATGGAATTATGGAATATCCTGAGTTTGGAGGGACCACCAGGATTGTGGAATCCAACTCCTGGCCCTGCACAGACCCCCCCAAAATCCCACCCTGTGCATCCCTGGGGGCATTTTCCTTCAGTGCATGGGATTTTTATGGCAATATTTAGTTTCTCCCCACACCCCAGCCACCCTCTGCCCCCTTTTTCAGCTTTTCCTTTCCCTTTAGGATCTCACAGCTCCAAGTGAACTCAAGGTGGTTTAAATAACACTGGAATCTTTTTATTTATGCAGAAATCCCCCCAAACCACCTCTCCTTGCCTCTCTGACAGATTCCCTGTGCCCACTGAGTTATTTTTTGAGGCAGCAATTCCAGCATTAATCCAAGGAGGACAATCTGATCCCATTAACCCAGGGAAGCAGATGGAGTGCTGGGTGCTGCCTTTCTTTGGTGGGGTCACCACAATTCTGGATGTTCTTTCCACCAGGATTTTCCATCTCTGTTGCTGTGCAACAGATGCAGCTGGAGAAATGGAGAAGTGCTTCCAAATAAACATCAAAATATTAATAATAAGGTTATCACAACCTGCATTTTAGTTCTGAAATACTGATTTTAAAGGAGGGAGTTTCAGCAAAATAAATAATATAACAATATAGCAAATCCTATGGGATTGAACAATATTCATCCAATTTCTCTTTCTGGTGCTGTTTTACTGAATGTGAATTTACAGAATTCTCGGGATTCTTGCAGAAATCAGGATTCGCTCTTTGTTAAATACACTCTGTAAATGCACTTTGGACATGTCTTGGGAGAAGTAATCCACATCCTGTCATTAAAAAAAAAAAAAAAAAAAAAAAAAAGTCTGATGTGAACTTTCTTCCCAGAGAAGGAACAATAATTTTATTTACTGAGCACAGGTTATTTAGTGTGAATTGGATACCTTCAGTCTAAATCTACTCCCTCCTGTGTTTAAATGCCTTGTGATATCTGGGAAGCTGTAAATAAATAAATAAATAAATAGTGCCCTAATACAAATTAAAAATACGTGCACAGTCTCCATCCCTTTCAACATTTCTGTGCCAAAATCAATATAATTAATGGAACAAAGAACATGGTGACCAATATTGAAAATTCAAAATATCTGTTAAATAATAGCACAGGTCCTGAGGAAAAATGGCAAACTTCTTAAGTGACCTGAAATGTAATTAAATATCTTGCTAAATTACAGTCTGACCTCCACATATTTAATTTCAGCAGGTCAGTTTTATTTAGTCCTGATTTAACTTGAGAGTTGAAAGGGAGGTTTGTACTGAAGAATTGATACCTGTGATCTTGCAATCAGATCTGGATGTGAGGAAAATTGATTTATTCCTCTGCCAACACGGATATTAGTGCAGGACTGGAGTATAAACTGCTGAAATGTAACACTCCAGAAGATGCAAAGTTATTCTCAATTAAATCTCTGGATAAAGCCCTGCAAGACCAAATTTGTTACAAATTGAAAATACAACTTTGGTGATAAAGCTGCAATGTAATTAAATATAGTTACATGTAGAAAAAAAAAGTGAATATTACATTAGAGTATTCATCAATCAAACCACACAAGTTTAATTGGCATTTTTGGGGAAATCATTACCTAAAGTCAGGTTCCTTTTTGAGTACACTTAATTTATAATGTAAGGTGCTTAATTTTGATATTTGGTGAAGAACACAGAATCAGAAAAGTTTCCCAAGGAGTCAGGGGAATTGTTCAGATCTCTGCCATTACCTGGGAATAACTTTGACAGATTCAACTTCTACAGAAAGGTGAACCCTGTGCTAATAATTTTGTGTTAATTAAAAGAAGTTTTTATCTTAGTGAGAAATGGGGTTTTTGCAGTTTTCTCATGAAGGCAATTGTGCATTTGCAAGAATAAAGGGTGCTCAACATAAATTGGTGTATTTGGGGAACCTGGACACCTCTACAGCATTTGTAGTTTTGAATAATATCTGATATTAAACAAAAAAACCCACAAACACTGATAACAGACAAAGCTCGCAGAGAAATCCTTGGAAAAGCTTTCAGGGAGCTTTTCAGGAACCAGCTGGTCACAAAGCACAGCAAGGCCAGGCTCAAAATATTCCTTTAAAGTCAAACAGAGAAGCTCAGCTGCTCCAAGGTTACACAGCAGAGCTGGGAGGTTTGAGGGCTGATATTATCCCTGTTTTTCCCAAGGCTTCCTTCCAGCCTCCTGTAAAGAGGAGCTGACTGACATGGCTATTTTATTTTAGAAAACCTCTTTTAGTAAATTCCCTGGTGCATGTAAGGCCTTGGTTTAATAATAAAAATAATAACAACAACAGAATGCTTTTCCAGTCTAAAATTCTGATTTTTTTAGTCAAAGCTTGTCAAGATGAAGTCCAAGTTTTACTGTAACAGAAACTAGAAAACCTCTAGCAGCTTTGCAGCTCTAAATTCATTCTGTGCCAACATAGGCAGGAGCTTGTCTTGAAACAGGGACTAGTTTTGCCTGTTCTGCTTTAGACTCCCTTGCATGGGGAGGCTTTGATTCCATTTTCTCATTTACTCACAAACTTTTCCAGGGTAGGGGAGCTCAAAAATCAAAAAATGCTCGTTGTGGAGCTGACCAGCACAGGATTTGAAGCAAAGCACGTTCTGTGAGTGGAAAGGTTGCACAAAGAGCTCTGTGCAGCCTCGGGGGTCAGCAGGGCACTGCTGTTGAACCAACCCCGAGAAAGTGAATTCCAGAGCTGACTGCTGGCTTTGGAGATTGTTCTCTTTCTTTTGATGTGCCCAGGTAAGTATTTGGACTTCCTGCAGAAGATAAGGTCACACAAAGGAGCAGTGTGAGCTGCCAGGTGAGCAGCACTGGAGATTTGTTCCTCTCTGTGCAGGGCAGGATGTGGCAGCAGCACAAGATTGGTGTTTCTGAAGCTTGAGATGAAGAATTGCTTAAAATATTTGGCCTTGCAACTGAAACTGGAATTTGTGAGTGTTTGTTTGCCATGAGTTGTGGAAATATTTTGTCCCATCTCTGGAGGTGTTCAAGGCCAGGTTGGACAATCACAGAATCCTCAGGGCTGGAAGAGCCCTCCAGGATCATCCCCAACCCCTGTCCCCAAGGGCCACATCCAGCCTGTCCTGAGCACTCCCCCAGACAGTGACTGCAAACCTCCCTGGGCAGCTCATCCCAATCCTGACCACTCTTTCCACACTTCTCCTGAGCCTCCCCTGGCACAACTTAAAACCATTTCCTCTCCTCCCTTCACTTGAAATGTGAGAGCAGAGCCAGGTTGTTCCTTGTTTATCTACAGAGCTAGCATGCTAGAGCTCCACTTAGGCATAAAATTGTTATTTTAGAACACTCATTGCATTAAATCCAAGTGCAAAACAAGACCTTGAGTTCAGAATAGTAAAAAAAGCTTGTGTGTGGCTTCCTGCTCTGTTCAGGAAACAACTGTCACTTATCTGTGTAGGTGTTGGCCTCTTTCATGTTTTTTTTTATCTTCTCTTTTTACTCTAACACCAAGTATCTGCAAAAGGATCAGACTGATCCACACCTTCCTTTCCCAGAGCTGTGTTGTGATTACTTTCCCTATAAAATACATAAAGTATGTGATAAATTTTGTGCATAGATATATTGGAGGAGCAAAGGGTAACTTGCTGCCTGTTGTGTATTCTGAAGGAGCAATTTGTGTTTGCAGCATGTGCAAATCCTGCAGTTTTATTCCCTGCCAGGCTGTTCTTCACTCTGTTGTCAGTGTTCAGCCCTTTCTCATTTGGTGAATCTCAATGAACCAGCTGTAATTAAATGCATCCATTTGTGGCTTTGGTGGCTACAGGAATAGGAACTGGAGACAGGTGTCTTCTCCTGGATCTGTGTGGGATACAAAAGGGAACATTGTGCTTTTAGGACACCATCCATGCAGGAATAAGGTCAGGTAGCAGTGTGAAATCATTTCTGAGGAAGATGAGATCCTTTCCTGTTGTCCATCAGGACATTTTGAGCTTTGGAGAAGCAGATTTATCCTGGGCTCCATCACAGCTGGTGGGAGCAGCAGGTGAGGGGGGAATTCTGTCCTTGAGCTCCCCCAGGTGTGACCCCACCTGGATCCTGCATCCAGCTCTGGATCCCAGCCCAGGGAGGAGCTGGAGCTGCTGCAGAGAGCCCAGAGCATGAGCAGAGGGATGGAGCAGGGAATGGCTTCAGAGTAGGGTTGGTGGGATATTGGGCAGGAATTGTTCCCTGGGATGGCAGTGAGGGGCTGGGATGGAATTCCCAGAGCAGCTGTGGCTGCCCCTGGATCCCTGGCGGTGCCCAAAGCCAGGCTGGACACTGGGGCTTGGAACAACCTGGAATAGTAGAAGTGTCCCTGCCATGGCAGGGGTGGAGCTGGATGAGCTTTAAGTCTCTTTTAACCAAAACCATTCTGCGATTCCCAGAGAAGCCGAGTCGTGGCGCCGGGGACGAGAAGACCTCGACTGCTTCTCCTCCTCCTCCAGAGCACGACTAGAACTAACCTGCTGCATAGAAACAACGCCCCGAGTCATTTGTAACAATTCTGAGCGCTCTTTATTCCTTTTTACACCTCCTCCCACCGCAGAACCGCGCTCCCCTCAGCGCCCGGCCGCGAGGCCGCCGCGCTCCCCTCACGCCGAGGGGAGGAGGGGAGAGAACCGACGGCCCCGAGCGGGGCGGGGCGCCGCGCGCGCCGGGCGCCGCCAGCCAATCAGCGCCGGGAGCGCCGCCCGCCCGCGCTGACGCACCGCGCTGCCATTGGTCGGAGCGGGCGGAGGGGGCGGGGCCGCGCGCCCGCCATGCTGATCACGCTGTGCTACCTGTACCTGTGGGCGCGCTGGGGGCCGCGCTCGGCCGCGCTCGTCCGCAGCACCGTGCGCAGGCTGCACCGCTCCCGCTGCTCCTTCACCTTCTGCGCCCGCCAGCCGCAGCCCGAGGAGCGCGTGTGCCTCCGCGTCGGCGGGAAGGTGTTCTGCACCGGCGAGGCGCAGGTAGAGCCGCGGGGACGCGCGCGGACGCGGCGGTTGCCGCGGTAACGGGGATGCGCATCCCGCATCCCGGGATGAGGCTGCGGTTTGATTTCGGGGCTTGGTGGCCAGCAGGGGTTTGGGATTGGGAAAAATGACGGGAATTCCCACGCGCTGTCACATCCAGGGGAGAGGAGGAGGGGACAGCCAGGTGGTGGCTTTGGTAGGGAATGTTAGTTCAGGTGTGGTTCCCTTTCCTCGCTGCTTGGTGGAGCTTGTTGGGAGAGGAAATGGGCTGAGAGATGCTCTGTGTGCTACAAATACATAAATATATATATATATGCACCCATACATACATATACATGTATGTATGTGTATGTGTGTGTGTGTGTGTATTAAATGCAGCTTTGCAAGGACAGCAGTGGTTATAGGAAAGCTTGGCTGGGAGAGCTTGGCAGAATTTCACAGAGTCACAGAATGGTTTGGAATGGAAGAGAACTTAAAGATCATCCTGTTCCAAACCCCTGCCATGGGCTCCAAGCCCTGTCCAACCTGGCCTTGGACACTTCCAGCAGCTATGCCAGCACCTCCCCTCCCTCCCAGGGAAGAATTTGTTCCCAATATCCCATCTAAACCTGCTCACTTTCACTTTCAGGACATTCCCCCTTGTCCTGTCGCTCCACATCCCTGGGTAAAGCCTCTTTCCATTTTAGCAGCATACTTTGAGCACATACAAGGCCTTAGTCTAAAAATATGTGCAGTGTGTGCATTCAGGATTCGTGTCTGGTTTTATTAAAACGTTGCTGGATCTGTCCTGGAATGTGAACTGAGCCTTTGGTTACTGAGAGCTGGGTGCTTCTCCCTGTACAAAATGTTGTTTAAATGAGGAAAATGAGGTGAAAAATGAAAATCTCGTTTTTTTTACAAATGAGCAGGGGTGGGGCAGGATGTGGCAGCCCATGACAGTGGAAAAATCCTGTGCTTGAACCAGTTCCACTTGGCACTGCTGGAAGCAAAACCGAAAGTGAGCTTGCTTGACTTTCAGGATTAGAAGTGGAACTTCCCTGGCACTGCCCCCAGCTAGTCTGAATTATTTAAGTGAATGTTGGATTTCTCTAAGTTTGTCACTAAATGCCAGAGTTGGTCTGGGTGAGGCTCTTCTTGTGTTCTGCTTTTTGCTGATGTTGATGTGTGTGTGGCTGGGAATTGCATCAGTTGTTCCAGGCATTGCTGGGAAGGGATTTTTATGGAGCGTGTCAGTGAAGCAGAGAAGCTTTTCATAAGTTCAGTGGGTAAAGAGAATTTTTGCAGTGAGGGAAAGCAAGATTAGAAATGTTGATGGAGTTGCTTCTATTTAAAACTAGGTTTTTTTGCTGTTTAATGTACAGATTATTTCACACTCCAGGGTGATGGTGGCAACCTCAGAATCTCTCTCAGCCAAGTTAAATACTTAATTCACATTCTGGTAAAGCTCTCAAAAACAAAACAGAGCTGTGTTTAGGGGAGTTCTGCCTCAGTTGCCCTGGATTATTGTTCTGTGAAGAGGATTTCAGCTGATTCCTGCTCTTTGCTCCACTCCTGCCCGTTTCTGAAACAGTTTCTCCTCAGTCCTTGCACAGCCAGCACATTTTTTTCTGTCTGCAGTGCTATTCATGCAGACTGATTTTATAATCTCCTTGGTTTATTGGTGTTTTTTGGGAGCTGGAAGCCCTCTGGGGAGCTGCAGCTTGCCATGAAGTTTGGCAGAGGCTCAGGGCTGTTATTCAGTATGTTTTTGTCTCTTTAAAATACGTGGTGGCAGCGTTTGAGAATCCCTGGGGCAGGTCCTGCTGTGCTGCACCTCGAGCTCTGGCCCTGCATCACTGGGGAGCTCTTTGCATCATCTGAGAAGAGATAAAAGGTTAATTAAGATTTTTTTTTTTGGCTTCTGGGCAGGCAGCAAAGCTCCTTTGCTCTCTCAGTAGCTTGGACTGTGATCAGTAGCTTGCTTAAGACACCAGCAAGTCATAAATCATAACCTGTAAAGGCTTTTTTTGGTTTGATCTTTGGCCAGATGGGATGTTTAAGGTATTTTAAAGCTTCCTGAGCTCACTTCACTTTCCTTTGGGAGAAATCAGTATTTGCTTGTGCAGCTTCTGTGCTCACCAAGGGTGGTTGGATCAGTGAACTGCCCCCAGAGCCTCAATATTCCCTGGTTTCATATGAGGTGTGCAGTGAGGAGCACATTTAGTGTTAGAATTTAGTGCCAGAGGGGAATTCTTTCCTGCTTCTACATGGAATTACTGGAGGTTTGGGCTCATATTATGGGAGAAACAAAACAGTTATTTCTAATGTTTGCCATTTTTAAATGCATCAGACAAATTAATCTACATAAAAATTAAAAATTGATGTAATATTTTACTGTGAGGTGTCTCAAATGTGTTTGTTGCTCTGCTGATTCCAGGTTTTGAGCTTTATTTGTTCCTTGGAGAGGGCAAGAGAGGGAATCTTTTGTAATTGAATGAAGAAAACTTTTGTCCAATGGTCTGCTGAGTGGTGGATAGAACAACTTACGGAAAAATTATTCTGAATGAATTACTTCTTATATTTTATGAGTTTCATTAGGAATTTTGATGCAGATGCATGAGGATTCAATGTTCAGTGTGGATGGGAGAGGAGGTTCAAATGTCCCACAAGTCTCAGTGCCAGTGGCTCAGGGGTTTTGTGTTCCACTCTCTCTTCCTGTAAAGCTCAAAGCTGCATCTTGAATTGGCTTCAAAACGTGGCTTGTCACTTTCAGTTTTACTTTTAGTGTTCCTTTGTAATGGTTCAGATCTTTATCCCTTTTTTTGTCTCATGGGGAATGTGAAATAATCATCACCCTTCCTGCAAGGCTGGAGGGTCAGATTTGAATTTAAGCTGGGCATAATTTAAAAAGGAATTCTTAAATCAGCTGCTTCCTGTACAGACTTATTTTCCTTTCCCATTTCTTTCAGTTCCTTGATGACTTAAACAGGTGGAGTGTCCTTCTGGTTTCCCCCTTTATCCACCCTGAGAAGTTGCTGGCAGCAGAGCACATTGCTTTTGTGACAGAGAGCATTTCTGCTCAGACAGAGAACGTGCAGAGAGGACCTGACTCTTCAAAGGAGGTGAGAAACTCTCTTGGTTTATTGCATAGAAGGGGGTACAGATGGGTTCTGATGTTGTTGGAATAAAAAGGGAATTGTTTTATGTAAATCACTGTTAATAATTAAGCTATTTTTTGTTTCAAACAGGCCCAGAGACATTTTATTGAGACTTTTCAGTAGCATCTTGTTCTGTGGGTGGGAATTGCCTCCCTGCTCTGGAGCTGGACTGGGAGAAGTTGGGATTGTTCAGCTTGGAGAAGAAAAGGCTCCAGGGAGAGCTCAGAGCTCCTTCCAATGCCTAAAGGGGCTGCAGGAGAGCAATGTGGACAAGGGATGGAGGGGCAGGACACAGGGAATGGATTCCCACTGCCAGAGGGCAGGGCTGGATGGGATATTGGGAATTAGGAATTGTTCCCTGGGAGGGTGGGGAGAGGCTGGGATGGAATTCCCAGAGCAGCTGTGGCTGCCCCTGGATCCCTGGCAGTGCCCAAGGCCAGGCTGGACATTGAGGCTGGGAGCAGCCTGTGGAAAATCCTTCTCCTGCTTTTTTTGAAGCCCCTTTAGGCACTGGAAGGCTGTGAGAGAGGAGAGATGGATGTCACTGCCTGCAGGGAGGAGGAGAAAAGGGAAGATGTGCTTGTCAGGATGTGTCTGTGCAGGCTGTAATAAAACACCTGGGCTGCCTGCTGGGATTGCAGAGCTGTTCCATGGGTCAGGCTGGGATCTCCCCTGGGGCCTTGGGTAAGGTGCTGTCCTGAGTGTCCCTAAAGCCCCATCTGTCACCCTTGCTTCCTGGAATCAGGTTTCAGACTCCTTGGAGCTCCATGAGGTCACATCCACAGGTGCTCATGGCCTGTCTGCTTCCCTGGATCAGGGTCCTGTGTTTCCCAGGTCACTTTTTCCAGGAGGTTATCCAGCACGTGGGGAGCAGAGGGGTTGGTAAACAGATTGATCTGGGGGCAGGGACAGGTTGGGAATGGGCTCAGCCCCAGGTTTGGGGCTGCAGTCAGGCTCTGAGTGCCTTCACCCCCTGCCAGTTCCAGAGCAGGGCATGGATTTGGATCCTGTGAGTCAGGAATGGTGTCCAGAGATGCTGCATCAGGGGAAATCCTTGGTTTTGTGGAGCTCCAGAGCTTGGTGGGACCTTTTCTGCTCAAATCTTCTGATCCTGATTCCACTGGGCACACATTTCCTTGGAGAAAACCTGCATTAGCTGCTTTGGAAATGATTTTATTGCCTTTGAAAGGTGGAATCCATCCAGGTGGGCTCTGCTTCTGTCTCTTGTCTGTGCACCTGGCCAGTGCTGGGCTAGCTCTGATGGAAGATTTCTATTTTATTTGTACTTTTTGTAGCAGAAAGATCCACAAAAACATCTGCATTGAAGCTTTAATTATCTATTCTTTAGGGGGCTATTTACTATTTAGGGGATTTACTTTCATTTTCTTTAGGATGGAAATTTTGCATTCTAATGTGGACATAAATAATTGATTTGATTTAGAAAGCTCAGAAATGACAGTCCAGGCAAAAAATCAAAACTGAAGAGGGAAAGGACTGCTGGTTTATTTTGTTTATAGTTCTTCTGTGTGAACACAATAAAGTGCTCTTAATTTTGGTACCTCTGGCTGTCTCCATAGCCAGAGGCTGTGGGAACACATTGCTTTGGGGGAATTTCTGGCCAGAAAAGCCATTTTTTGTAATGGAAAAAAGCCATTTTTTGTAGGACTATCAGTGACTGGTGAAAATGAGGGGGACTGAGAAAACAGGAGTGTGAATAATGTCTCATCCCTTGCTGAGTGCTGTCCTTTCATCCTTTATTCTGACAGAATTTTGATTTCAAATGGTGGCAGGAAAGCTGGAAAATACTCCCTGAGGGTTTTTGCTCTGCTCTGGAGCCAGTGGGTTGTTGTCTGAGCAGGATTTCAGGGTCACAGGTTTTGGCAAGAGCTTTACTTTGTGAGGTACCCCTGTACACTTTATTTGCACAGTGCAGCAATAACTGCATTTTACATCTGAGATTTTACTTGGTGCCACAAATTAAAGATCAAGAGCATCAACAGATCTTCCTCACAGTTTCCAGGTGTGGATGTTATTTGTACCTGTTCTTTGGATAAGAAAGGATATTTAAATACTCTGTAAATTCTAAATTCTCTCACCCTCCACCACAGACAGTCACATTGAACCTGGGACATGCTCTGGTGTCACAGAGGTGAAGTTTAACCCTAAATTTAAAAGTGACAAAAACCCACACACTGCTCCCCTTTTCCTTTTGGAAAGGGAAATTTTTCACTAAGGCTTAGCAGAAGCCGTGGGTCAGAAGAAACCCAGCCAGGTTTCTTATTAGATATCCAAAGGCCATAAATATAAATATGGATTGAGAACCAACCTGCAGAGCTGCCCCAGCCCTGTCCCAGCCCAGGGAGGAGCTGGAGCTGCTGCAGAGAGCCCAGAGGAGGCAGCA
>JAOTQP010001886.1:0-10962 GCA_026413545.1 Cichladusa arquata
GCCAGGCTGGACAGGGCTGGAGCAGCCTGGGACAGTGGGAGGTGTCCCTGCCATGGCAGGGGTGGCACTGGGTGGGCTTTGAGGTCCTTTTCCCACCCAAACTAGCCTGGGATTCTCTGATCTGGGATATTGACCATGTCTGATGCTGGAACACTCCTGCTCTCCTCCAGCCTTCAAGACAGGGACCCTTACAGGAGCAGAGCTGGACAAGCTGGGCCAATAATTCCCACAATGGGACAATATTTCAGGCTGCAGGAGGTGTCCATGCTAAAAGCAAGGGGAACTCGAGCCTTGGTGTGCTCCTGTGTCTGTCTGCACTGCCAGAAGGCAGCTGGTGAGCTGAAATATCATCAGAGATCAGATGTTTGGGAGCTCACAGTGGGTAGAGGTGGAAAAGTGCCTGGGACAAACACTCCTGAGCAATTTTATCCCCAGAATGCTCAGAGGGTGCTGCCTGCATTGTTCTGTCTGCTCTTTTCTGCCTGGGCATCTCATCTATAATCTCATTGACTTTCAGTCTTTAGGCTGCTGTTAATTTAAGAAGCTCCCTTGTTCACCTCTCTTATAGATTCAAGAGCTCTTCTGGCTGGGATGGATTGGGATCCCTGGAAGGCCATTAAAATGCTGTGCATGGCAATGTTTTACCCAGCTCCTCCAATCTCTTTTTCCTACATCTTGCTTGGCATTGGATCCGTGGATCCTGGCCCTGCAGTGCTGCTCCTGGGACTGCACTGCTTTCATTAAGTGCACACACGTACCAAATTCTCTTGAATTTTGCCTTTTTTTTCCCCCAAGCACATGAGAATTCTGAGCAAATGTGGGAAGGCAGGAAAAGACCTTCTAAATGCATTATAAATCCTATTTTAACTCAACTAATTATATCTACAGTGTAATTAAAAAATTGTTAAGGAAAAGAAAATAATCCTGCTGAACTGAAAGTGCTTTAACACCTTGCATCTGCAGAGTTCTGAATCACTGCACCTTTGTACCTGACAGCAAAATGCTCAACAGCTGCTTCTGCCAGAAACCCCAACCCTGCTGAGAAGGGCCTGTCCTTCCTCCTGAGGGGCAGCTCTGATCTCTGCTGCTTGAGCTTCCCAGGACCCAGGGCACAGCTGGAGCTGGGCCAGGGGCATTTGGGATGGGATCAGGGAAGGTTCTTCCCCCAGAGGGTTTGGGCACTGCCCAGGCTCCCCAGGGAATGGTCCCAGCCCCGAGGCTGCCAGAGCTCCAGGGGTGTTTGGAAAGAGATGCCAGGGATGGACAGGGTGGGATTTGGGGGTGTCTGTGCAGGAACAGGGGTGGGGCTGGATGATCCTGGTGGATCCCTCCCAGTTCAGGATATTCCATGACTTTATGAATTGAGACCTAAAGAGCCACAGACCTTCCACATCTGCCTTTTCTCTTAAACCTCTCCAGAGTGACTCCAGCAGTTTCCAGCTGGGTGAGAAGATTGACTCCATAAATACATCTGTGGGCAGCCCCCAGGGGTGCAGAAAAATCCTCTCCTTACAGGCCAGGCTTGCCACAAAAAAACCCAATAGCCTGGAAAATGAGGCTGTGGAACGGTGACCCAGCCACAGCAGCAGAGATTAAGGAATATCTCTAATTTTAAAATGAATTTCAGATTCATAAGATGGTGTTAATGGAGCAGGTGCTTTAGTTATGATCTTTCATTGTACTGGAATTATGGCAGAGTCTGGAAAAGTCCAGGCTCTGAGCCAAGGAGGAGTCACACAGGGCTGGGCACCTCCCACCCAACTTAAGGCTCCTTCAGTTCCAGCTCCCGAGGGAAAAGCCTGGGAAAAGCCAGAAGCAATATATGCCTGGAGCACCCAAGGACAGAGGGGGCTCCCTGTGTACAGGCTGGAAGCACCTCCCTCCCTGCTGCCTCTGGATGTGGAATCTAAACAGGGCCCCTAATTAAACACTCCAGTTAAGGGTCTGGAGCACTGAGATCAAAATCCCCTTCATCCTCAGCTGCAGCGTCCACGTGGTGGTTCCTTTGTGCCTTTTCCCAGCTCCCTTGTCCACAGTTTCCCTTCAAAGCACCTTTAATTCACTCCACTCCCGTTCTAAAGCTCTTCCCACATGCCCTGCTCCAGCCTCAGAAGTTTTCCAGAAGGTTCATGGGCTCAATCTGTTGCTGCACCCTCATTTGCATACGTTTTGCATTTTGCCTGGGGTGTTTAAAGCCACCAGCTCATTAGCAGGACTAATTTGGGCGCTGGCTGTGTCAGGTTTTAATGCAGAGATGCCACCCTGGGCCCTGGCAGGTTAGAAAATCCCTGCCCAGGGAAGGGACACCCTGTAGGTACCATGGACATGGGGGATTGGGGTGGATGGAGAGCACAAGGTTTGGGAAACTGGGAATGTTCAGGGGTTTGCAGGGAACCCAGAGAGGTGTTGGAGTTCCTTTCCAGGCTTTCCTGCCTGGCTCAATCACTGTGCATTTGTCCAGACTCTGTTTATGGCTCTGATGGAGCCTCAGCACCACCCTGGACCCTCCAGAGCTCTCTGGGGATCTCATTTTGGGTTTTTAACATCTCTCCAGTTCTTGCCAGATGTGAGTCCTTGTCCTAGTCATGGAGCATGCTCTGTCCCTCTGCAGCAGCTCCCAGGGTATTTGCAGATTGTTCTCTCTGTCCTACTCTCCCCAGTGTTCCAAACCCACTCTCTGGCAGTGGGAAGCCTTTTCCCTGGGTCCTGTCACTCCATCCCTTGTCCCAAGTCCCTCTCCATGCCACAATTAAGTCACAAAGCTTCTCTTGTCCAGGACCTGCCTTGATTTTCTCCACACCATCTTCCAGAGCTGCCTTGTGCCTTCCGGGAAAGCATTGCAGGAATTAGTTCTGGGAAATGTTCTCATCCAGGGGTCTGGAGAGCAAAGCTGTGTTGTCCATGAGGGACATGATCCCAGGGTCAAATAATAGAGAAAAGTGCCATCATTTTTCTTGGGTTGGGGAGTTTTCCTCCATTCACTGATGGCCCAGTTTCCTGTGAGTGTGGAATGCTCTGAAGACAATGGGGTCACACCAGCAGAGAAACTTCAAATGGAAGTGGGAAATGGGGCTCCATCAGCAATTCCCAAAGTGCTGGGGCCATCCCTTTAAGAAGAAATAATGCTCAAATTCCCTTAGGATGCAGAAGTTGAAATTATGCTGCTGCTTCTTTCCTTCTTCCTTGTGCTCTGTTCCAAATGAGTTCATGTCCCATAAAATAAAGGCACTGATGGAATCCCAGCAGCTGCTAAGAGCTGAGCTGGACAGTCCTGCCAAAGGCCCTGGCAGTCATTACCTTGTTACTGCTCCAAAGGAGGAGAAGAATCTTGATATATTATGAGAAACAGCTTAAATCCCTGGGCCTCCAATCCCTTCAGGCAGCATCAACTTAAACTTTTGATTTGAACACACACACAGTCTCAAAAGTTAAAAAATGCAGGTTTGTGGCATAGGAAGTGTCACAGGGCTCTGCTGGAATCTTTGCTCCAAGAGCTCCCCCTTCCCTACCAACTCTGGCTCATAAACCCTTGGCTCTGACTCAGCTGAACAGAACAAATTATTTTAAAATGGCACTATTGGCCTATTGCTCACTGTGCCACCAGCAGCCACAGCTGCTGCCAGGGAGCCCTCCCAGGGACATGGGGGCTGAGGGTCACTTCAGCTGCACCTCTGACAATTGGGTGGCACCAGAAGGATGGGATCTTCCCCCACAGGATCTGCCCAAACCTTCATTTCTGACAGAGGTGAGGCAGCAGGAAACATCTGGAATTAACATAAAATAATTGTGTTCATAAAAAGGGACCAGATGGGCTCAGGATGTCCTGAGGCCTCTCAGTCCAAGGGAGCAGCTCTGTGGGGACACAGTTGTGCAAAATCAGGGTGATTTCAACAAAAGCAGGGTGTAAAACCAGGGTGATCTCAGCAGCCTCACAGAGATCAGTTTTCACTCCCTCAAACACCCCAAAATACAAAATTTCTCATGAAATGTTTGCTTGAAGCTAAGTTCAGGTTGATTCTGAACTTTCCTCACGATGTCTGAAGCAGACAGGGTTCTTTATTATTAGCCAGACACCCCCTCACCCCAAGGGCAGCATTCCCACAGGGTGCCTCTGCTCCAGAGTGCTGCTGGAATTCAGCTGGATGTGACCCCAGGTGCTGCAGCTGAGGGGACACTGAGCAGCTCTGGCTGCTGCTCACCTGTGGGGCCAGGCAAGGATCCAGGTGAGCCCTCCAAATAAAGGCACACCTGGCTTCAGCCAGGGCAAGGCAGGCAGAGAAAGGAGGCTCTGTGGGAGTGGAGAGCCCCACATCCATGGAGTGCTGTGTTTGAGCAGTGCTGAGCACGAGAACAGAGGCTCTGTGGAAAAACAGAACCCCAACTCAGGGAATATTTTGTTTGAGCACTGCTGAACACAAGAAGGGAGAACAAAGGAAGGAGCAGTGACAAGGCTCCCCAGAAGCAGCAGTTAAATATAGCCCCTGGTTTTTCTCATTATCAGAATTGGGAGTGAGCTGAAGACAATCAAATCTCATGCTCCGATGCAAGAGCTGCTGCAGGCAGCTGGAATGGGCCTCTCCCTCTAGGGCTCTGCCATGCACGTGTTGGAACACCATTAGTAAAACCATTAGGAACCAGGAGCTATTCCTGATCATGAAATTCAGGACACTTGGCTTCAGATGCTGGGCCATGACTGATCCTGTCTGGCCACAGGCAGCCCTTTTTCCTTCTGCATTGCTGATTTCTCCCTCTTAGGGAAGGAGGCAGAGGAACTTGTCTTGAAAGCGGCATCAGGACTGAGGCTTGGTGAGGCTTGGTGCTCATTAGTGAGGGACTGTGAGATTTAGGATTTGCTTCCTGGGAAGTCAGGCCAGCACTGCAGGTCCTTGGAGCAGTGCAGAGGCCTGGCATTGTGAGATCCAAATTCATGGCAGCAGGAATTCACCTGGGCCAGCCTCTTCTCCACAACTCTGCCACAACCTCTGTGCCTGGAACCAAATCCATCCAGCCAAAGGGGCTGTAAATTGAGAAGAGGGAGAGGAGCCCAGAGTGAATAAACTGCAGGGGTTTGTGCAGGGCTGATCCTGCTGCCATCCCTCAGGGAAGGCTGACACTGAGGCTTGCTCTCTCCAGCTGCACTGCCACCACCACGGAGCCCTCAGTGACTGCCCTGTCCTCCCCAGTCACAAACGGTGCCTGCTGTGACGGCACCATCAGGCCAGAGCCCGGCTGGGGACAGCAATTCACTCCTCCTTAGGGCTGAAACTGCAAATTCCTTCCCCAAGTGAGCCCCGGGAGATGTCAGGTGCCATTACTGCATTTCCAAAGGGAATTAATGCAATCAGCAGAGGCTGGAGTGCTCAAGGCAAGGGCACAGGGAGGGGAGAGCCTTCTGCAGCTCCCTGCTTGAAGGTTGTGGGGAATAAATTCCCAAACGCAAGTTTTTCTCTACTGGGTGTTGCTATAATGAGAAACAAAAGTCTCGATATTCAGCAAAATTTAGATTGCTTTATTTTATATAGACAGAGCAACACAGCACTGGGGATACATGGGGGTCACAGCCCACTCCACGCTCCACCAAACTTTGGTTTTGCAGCTTCTTTCATAGTCTGGTTTTCTCGTAGTAATCAATAATTGTTATTTTTTTGTTGTCATAATTTTGCCAGGTAAGCAGTGGTGGTCAAAAAAACATCCGTGGGACCTCTGGGTGAGGTGAAATCTCTGGACAATTTGTCAAGTCCCATAGATAACCATCTGGTCTTGGTAGATAAAGAACAGCAGAAGTCGGGAAGTCTGGTCTTAGTAGATAGGTTGCAATTGATTACACAAAGGCAGGAAACCTGATTTTGCAAAATATCCCAGGCAGTGGGAAAACCTTGTTTTGCAAACTGTATTAGATCCAACTTACTTAGAAAACATACTGTTCATGACAGGGGGATTTAAAACAGAATTATTTTAATCATATATTTATCTTTATCTAGGTCCATGTCTTATCTAAGTATTCCAAAACTTCTATGATTAACACGAATGTCCTATCAATTATCACAGTATCCACCCAGTTGACTACAGTTGTTGTTAATGTTTGTGTTGAGTATTTGTTGTTAATGTTTTATGTCTTTGTAAATTGTCAATACTCCTGGCTGTTTGTCCCTCACCCTGTCCCACTCTCACATCCACGCTCATCCACTGCCCCTCCAAAATGGTGTGTGACATCAAGTGCTCATGGGATACCACCCAGTGATAAAAACCCCTAAAAACAACGAGCCAGTGTAACATCTGAGACTAAAACATGGTACTGCCAGGTGGGGAAACAGTGGAGAAGATGGAATCACCAACCAGAGCATTGTTTGCCTTGTTGCCATGACTTAACAGTACTTGGTCAGCATGACACCACTACACCAAACGTCAGCAAACATTTTCCTAGGGAATCTCGTGAGGATGGAAGCCCCAGCTCTGTCATTTGGCAAAGCTCAATTCCTGCTCCTGCACTGTCCAGTGGGAGCAGTGGTGGTGTGCGTGACCCCTCAGGCTCCCCACCCAAAGCTGAGCTTTAATAAAGGAGCTGGCGTCTTGGCCTGTTTCCTTCAAAGGTGACTGCAATAAAGTGATGTTGGTGTTTATCTGAGCAGGGTCTGGGGCAATGGAGGGAGCAGTCCTGGATCCAGGAGCTGGGTCACAGCCTCCCCACACCACGCTGTGTTTAGGGGCACAGCAGGACCACAGGAATGATTATCCCTGCACAGCAAACTCCTCTGGATGTCTGCCCCCTCCTGCTCCCCTTGGCACTGCTTGGATGGGCTCCTGGGGAATCCCTGTCCCTGGGAGCTGGGCTGGGATCAGGATCTCCCAGTGCTGCCTGCAGGCTGTCACTGAAGGCAGCAGGGATCCAGGGCTCCTTGGAGCCACTAGGAATCCTTCACGAGGGATCTGAGCACCAGGAGTGCCCAGAAATCCTTTAATCCCTGTGCTTTAATGGGAGGTTGGCTGTGGGATTCCCTCCTGCAGGAAGGAATCAGCAGAGACAGGCAGGGATTGGGATCCATGGTTGGCAGGGAGGCACAAAGGAAGGAATTGGGTTCTGGAGGATCTTTCTCCAGAGGTGGGAGATTCATTACAGAAAATGCTCAGTGAGCAGTTGGAAGTGGCCAGTGGAGTTGGGAGGAAGCTGCTGGCCCAGCATGGAGTGTGTGGGAGCAACAGGCTCGTTGTGTTCCACAGGAATCCCTTGTGTTCCAGGGGTGATCCAGGAGTGCAGAGGGCTGGAGGATTCACTGACTAAAGTGAGACAATACACATGAAGAGGAGAAACTTTGCAGAGTGTGACTGTAGGGAAAATAAGTGCCCTGGGAGAGGAATTGCTCCGAGTCAGGCTGGCAGGGGAAGGGCAGGATCTGGGCTGCTCCACGTGGGAGCTCTGGAGAAGAAGCTCTGTGATCCCGTCCTGCAGAGCTGGGCACAGACTGTCCCTCCTGCCATTGCCCTGGGAAATTCCTTCTGGCCCATCCTGGAGAGGTGCAGCCCTGAGCAGAAGTTAATTAATTTACAAATTGCATTATTCCATTGCTGCTTTACGCAGACATGGATCAGTGGTGGTAATTGTGGCTGGGTGGGTGCAGTGGGTGCTGGCCAAGCTCAGGGTGAGCAGATTTCACATCAACATCACGAACACAGGCAGAGCTCTAGGCTTTGGGGGCTCCTGGCCTTTGGAGCTGCTCCTGTTTACCAGAAGGATTCTGGATCCAAAGGGGATCAGTTCTCTGAGAGCTTCCAGAGCACCCTGAGGGACACAAGAGGGGCACCAGGCTCCTAACCCAGGTTTTCCCAGCCTGGTTCTTCTCTTCCACACCTCTCACATCACCAGCACTGGGGTTTGCCTCCAACACAAAAAGGCACAACTTCTTCCACAACTGGAAGCTCCAGGGACAACGGGGCAGTTTGAAGTCCTCTCTTCCCTTCCTGAGAGCTTTTCTTTGGGGCTTTCCTGACTTTCCCTTTTCCCCTGTTGCTGTTTCTGTGTCCAGTTCCCCATTTTTAGCTGTGTGTCCATCTGGCTGAGGATGAGCTGAATCCCAGAGCCCTCTGAATCAGCCCTCTGATTTCTGGGCCCTGGATCCTCCTGGCAGCTCCAGTCTGGAGCAGATGCTGGGCTTCCTGATGCTGGGCAAGCTCAGACCCCCAAGCAGCTCTCACAGCTCTCTGGGATTGATCCCAGCTTTGGGATTGATTGAGCCAAATTCAGCTGAATCCACGTCTTTGGGCACTGGGGAGTGACAGCAGCTCAGAGTTGATCAGCTTTGTCTAAGCTGCACTTGGCTTTGATCTGAGCAACTCCTTGAGGTCTGAGGGCTCCAGTGAAATCCCTGGGACCACAAAGCTGTGAACTCCTCAGAGCAGGAAATGCTGGTCCCCTTTTAGTGACCACCCAGGCAAATCCCATTGCCAGGTGGATTTTCACAGGAACAATCCCCCTGAGCCCCCAGGGACAGCCAGAATTCCCTTTAGGAAGGGTTGGATTTTCTCCAGGCAGACCAGGCTTTGAGGCAGCAGCGTTATCCTTTATTAGATCAAGGGGAGTTGGGGAAAGCCAAGGAGATTTCAGGCACACTTGCCATCATTCAGGAATAGAAGCATCAGATTTGAAAGCTGAATCGAGCTGGGGATGGTTGCTCAGGGTTTAATTAGGGATGTATCAGTTGGTTCATCTCCCAAGGAAGGCGGAGGTGGCAGGGATGCAGGGAGAGGATGTTGGTTGTAGGGAGAGATGTGATCACACGTTCATCTCCCGGGAGGAAAATGGATTGAGTCAGTTTAGAGCCTGGATAGCACAGGGAGCTCCTGCTGGAATCACTATTTCCATGTGATCTGTGTTGAGTCAAATCCCCACTGCTGGAGGGGGCAAGAGACTGGATTCCCATTCCCTGGGGAGAGGAGAGCCCCATTCCTGCCCTGGCTACTCCCGTGCTGGTGCTCTGCAGGGAAGGATTTCACCACTCCAGGCTGCCTGAAACCCATTTTATCCCTGCACCCTTTCACAGCCTCGCCCCTGCCTTTCTCAGCTTGCCAGGGAAGACAATACCCTTCCCACTGCCTGTGTGCCAGCATGGATTATTTTGGGAATGTGCACCACGGAACGGAGCAGGAAATGATGGACTGCCTGGAGAAAGAGTGACATTTCCTTAAATCCCCCAAAATGTTTCATAAGGATTCCCAAATACTCTGTTCAAACCAGAACAGGCTGATTGTTGTTAATATTCAGAGAAACCTCACATTTATCTGTGTGTGTTGTTACGGGACTTCAGTAGGAAGTTTTTTCCATAGGAAGAGAAGGTGACAGAGGTCACCAAAAATCCAGTTTTCAATTTAAAATAATTAAATTCAGTCTGAACTTTGAGCAGGACCAGCTGGGGCAGCAGCAGGGCCAACCTGCCCTGAGATGGTCGGGTGGTGTTTCCCTGGGCTCTCACCCTGACACTGCTTTGGGCACATTCCCAATGCCCTTCAAATCACAGCTCAAATCCTTGGATTCCCAGAGTAATAATGAGGAAAGGACCCCAGGGGCACTTGAAGCAAGACTCTTCCTTGTAAAGGAATTTTGGTTGGAATAAGCCCCACATTTCCTGGCCATTGGCTGTTTCACTCCAGTTTGCTTTTCTTCCTTATTTTCCCACAAAGCTTCAGGATCTGCTGTGAAAAATCAAAGGACTCTGATGCATTTTTTAGCACAATTTCGAATCTTATGCTAAATTAAAAGCAACTCTGGCGTTGCTGCCTTCCCTCCTGCCTGGCACATTAGAACAGTAACCTGGATCTTGTTAATGTTTGCTTATTCCTAATTTGTCCCTGGTTTTTAGCAGCTGTCTCACCTTTTGTTCCCTGATTTCTCTTCCATCACCTCTCCAGCAGATAATCAACCTCCTTGGGAGCTGCCCTCCCTGATGAACCCTTCTCTTCATCACTCTCTAAACCCAAAATCCCAGTCTGGGCTTGTCCCTGGAAGACAAAGCCCAGCTCCAGCAGCTCCTCATCAGGGAGGGTTCTGGGAAATGCCTCATTTTAGTTTTGATTTTGTTCTTGTTCTTTCATTACCTTAAGAGCACTTTCCCAGCTTGACACCCTTTAACTTGGCTGCTCAGAATATTCCTGGTATTTAACTTCAGCTCAGAGCAGAGCAGCTTATTTTCTCTTCTACATCTTATTTTTCCTCCCAGAGTTGCCCTGAGCTGGGGCTTGCTGTGTAACGTCAGGGTCAGAGCCCACAGCCAGGGACATGTGCCCCAGGTCTGCAGCCCAGGAGCTGTGAGGCAGTGCCAGGTGTCCATTTCTGGGCAGATTTCCAGCTCTTGGCCTTTCAGCCCTGTCCCAGGCTCCTTCCCCAGCCTCCTGTGGCCCTGTGGAATCCATCCTGCATTGCCATTCCTTGCTGCCTGCTCAGCCCTTGGCTCTGCTTCTGCCGTGGAAGGAAATGGCAAAGGTTAAGCAGGATCACACAGGGCTGGGGTTCCTGAGGGCTCTACCAGGAGCACTTTGGGAACACCTGACATCTTGTGCTTACAACCAGGTTGGATATTCCAGGCTGTGGAATCACAGAACCCTAGAATGGAACGGGTTGGAAGCCCTCAAAGCCCAGTCAGTGCCAGCCCTGCCATGGGCAGGGACACCTCCCTCTGGGAGGAGGGACTGGGGCTCGTGGTGACAGATTAGGGGTGCAGAGATAGCCCAGTGAAAGCCTCAGGATGGGGAGCACAGAGCAGCTCCCTGGCAGCTCAGCAATCCATCAATCAACTCAATCAATCCACCCATCAACTCAATCAACTTCATCCAACACATATGGTCAGGATATAAAAATTTCCAAGCTTGTGTGCCGGAGCTGAGATTCCTGAAAAGTTAAGCAGGGATTAGTAACAGCCAAAAAAAAAAAAAAAAAAAAAAAAAAAAAAAAAAAAAAAAAAAAAAAAAAAAATA
>JAOTQP010001887.1:0-10950 GCA_026413545.1 Cichladusa arquata
TCTCTTCTCTTCTCTTCTCTTCTCTTCTCTTCTCTTCTCTTCTCTTCTCTTCTCTTCTCTTCTCTTCTCTTCTCTCCCCAAAGCAGCTCCAGAGCCTTGTTTAAGAATTGCCATTCAGAATTTACTAAAAAGCATCAACAGTGCCGAGGCTGTAAACCCTACCATGTAATTAGGAGTTAAACTCAACTCCCCACAGCAGCCAAGCACCGAGAAAACCCAGCCCTGTGGATATGTTAGGTATTTTAATTCCCTTTTTTATCCCAGCCTAAATGACTGTGTTCTATTACCAAAGGAATATTGAGACAGAAAGTAAATGCAGAGGGACACTCCTGAGTAGGCAGCTGTTCAGGAAAACAGTTTAATAAAAATAGCTACTGTGCTGCCTGGAAATCCTCCAGAGTCGGGCTGGAAAGCTTCTCCTGCACTTGATTTAAGGAAAAAGGCACAGCTCCCACCCACTTGCTCTTCCAGGACCACATTTCTCTTTGCTCTCCCACTCTTCCATGACCTCAATATTCCGCTTGTCTTCCACTCTCAAGGAGATTAAATAGCAGAAAGATCTTCAAAGAAGTTTAATACAAATCAAATGCGTTTTCAGCTGATGCATAATAAAATCGCTGCTGTCAGATGGTGCAGATAGAGGGATTCAGAAGTAATTTGGGGATATTTGTGCAAGGCCACCACCATTAAATCCAACAGCAGAGAAATCCCTCTGTGGGAACTGCTAAAATCTGGGGATAACAGCCAGAGCAGGCACCACCCTACTCAAACACCATTTCCCATGTTTTAGTCACCTCCTGCCAACCAGCCACTGGCCTCAACGGAGCCTTTGATAGGAAATAATGGAGTGTTAATTGCATTTCAATATGGAATAATGGTTTTAATTGAGAAAACCCCCCGGACAGCCCGATAGTGTCCAGGTCACCAAGAGAATCCGTGTCCTGAGGGCTTAGCACAAAGCATTTGGGCAGGGTTTGGGAGCATCTGATCAGGGGGAGGGCAGGGGAAGGGCAGAGGGAAGGGCGGAGGGAGGGGCAGAGGTAAGGGCAGGATCCTGCTCTGAGGGTCAGGGTGCTGCTGTGGGGGGTTAAGATCCTGCTCCAGGTATCAGGATCCTGCTCTGGGGGTCAGGGTGATGCTCTGGGGGTCAGGATCCTGCTCTAGGTGTCGGGGTGATGCTCTGGGGGTCAGGATCCTGCTCCTGGTATCAGGATCCTGCTCTAGATGTCAGGGTGATGCTCTGGGGGTCAGGATCCTGCTCCTGGTATCAGGATCCTGCTCTGGGGGTCAGGATCCTGCTCCTGGTATCAGGATCCTGCCCTGGGGGTCAGGGTGATGCTCTGGGTGTCAGGATCCTGCTCCAGGTGCCGGGATGCTGCCCTGGGGGTCAGGGTGATGCTCTGGGGATCAGGATCCTGCTCCAGGTGCCAGGGTGCTGCCCTGGGGGTCAGGGTGATGCTCTGGGTGTCAGGATCCTGCTCCAGGTGCCGGGATGCTGCTATGGGGTCAGGGTGATGCTCTGGGGGTCAGGATCCTGCTCCAGGTATCAGGATCCTGCTCTGGGGGTCAGGGTGCTGCTCTGGGGGTCAGGGTGCTGCTCTGGGGGTCAGGATCCTGCTCTGGGTCAGGATGGGCTCTGCTCACTGAGACCCCCACAGCTCCCCAAAAGCAGCAGTATTGTCCCCGCTGCCCCCTGAGCCTGAGCAGCCCCTCCCCTCAGCACTAAGCAGTTCAGCTCGAGGATTTCAATAACTAAACTGAACTGAATGGTTCTCTCACACAGATCTTTATCTTCGGTCCATTTTGTCATCTCCAGGAACTCATCAAATCCCCATTTGTCTGTGCTGGGAAGCAGCTGCTCCTGGCACCAGCAGAACTGGCTTATCTCAGAGCCCAGAGCCCTCCAAAGCCCTGCCTGGGGCTGCTGCACAGCAAACAGGGCTCTTTGGAAGGGCTAGTCACCCTTCAGGCCATCAAAGCTCCAAACACAGGCAGAGCCCAGGCTGGGTTTAACCAGAGGGGATGCAGGATGTGGGGCTGGGTTTAACCAGAGGGGATGCAGGATGTGGGGCTGGGTTTAACCAGAGGGGGATGCAGGATGTGGGGCTGGGTTTAACCAGAGGGGGATGCAGGATGTGGGGCTGGGTTTAACCAGAGGGGAGGCAGGATGAGGGGCTGGGTTTAACCAGAGGGGATGCAGGATGTGGGGCTGGGTTTAACCATAGACAGGTACCATGGACAGGTACCGTGGATGGATACCACGGACAGGTGCCATGGATGGGTACCATGGATGGGTACCATGGACAGGTACCATGGATGGATACCATAGACAGGTACCATGGATGGGTACCATGGACAGGTGCCATGGATGGGTACCATGGATGGGTACCATGGACAGGTACCATGGACGGATACCTTGGACAGGTGCCATGGATGGATACCACAGACAGGTACCATGGACAGGTACCATGGACAGGTACCGTGGATGGATACCACGGACAGGTGCCATGGACAGGTACCATGGATGGGTACCATGGACAGGTACCATGGATGGATACCTTGGACAGGTGCCATGGATGGGTACCATGGATGGGTACCATGGACAGGTACCATGGATGGGTGCCATGGACAGGTACCATGGATGGATACCATAGACAGGTACCATGGATGGGTACCATGGACAGGTACCATGGATGGATACCATGGATGGATACCATAGACAGGTGCCATGGATGGGTACCATGGACAGGTGCCATGGATGGATACCATGGACAGGTGCCATGCCAAGGGCCCATGGCAGCCCCCATGCTACTCCACCTGCCCTGGCTATCAGGACAGCGGTCCCTGAGCAGTTACAGCTGCACAGAAACACTGGAATGATCAAAGGGTCACTAAACAATTCCCTGATCACCATCCCAAACCTGTGCTGTGCCCACAGCTTTCCCCAACGGCCCAGTGAGTGCATGGCCCAAATTTCCCACATTTTCTCTTAGAATCACAAAACCATGGAATATCCTGGGTTGGGACCCCCAGGGATCATCCACTCCAGCTCCTGTCCCTGCCCAGACCCCCCAACAATCCCACCCTGGCACCCCTGGTGTCCAAACTCTCCTGGAGCTCTGGCAGCCTTGGGAATGTCACCATTCCCTGGGGAGCTGTTCCAGTGCCCAGCACCTACTGGGGAGGGGAAGAACCTTTCCCAAAATCCAGCCTGAGCCTCCCTGGCCCAGCTCCCTGCTCCTGTCGCTGTCTCAGCAGGCAGAGCTCTTCCCTCCCAGCTCTGCCCTCAGGCTGCCCTCCCCAGCTGAACGGTGCAGTGCCCTCAGCTGCTCTCCCACAGCCTGCCCTGCAGACGCCTGTTCCCCGAGCAGGGAGCCAGGCTGGCACAGCTCCTGGCCCGTTTCCGTGGGCAGGAGCCCCGGGAGCCATCTGTGCCCAGCAGTTTGTGTGCAGAGCACGGCCACCTTCTGTTTGCCTCCTCCAGCTCCGTGCAGCAACAATCACAGGGAAACAGTTCTGTCATCCTCACCCAGCCCCAGCCCAGTGGCCTCCTGAATGTGAATTAGTGTCTTAAGCAGTTTATTCATTCATGGCAATCTGTTCATTTATTTCCAGGAGATTGTAGCGCTCCGGGAAGCCTTGCATGAGGTGGTTTTTTCTCTCTGAGCTCTGACTACATGAGATTTTTTATTTTTCTGAGATCGTTTCATCAGCTCAGCTTCCACGGTGCTGGGATGATGTGTGAGACAGCCCTGCCCTCGGAAAGCACAGAATCCTGGAATGTTCTGAGCTTGGAGGGACCCACAGGGATCCCCAGCCCAGCCCCTGCCCCTGCACAGACCCCCACAATCCCACCCTGGTGTCCAAACACTCCTGGAGCTCTGGCAGCCTCGGGGCCGAAAAAAGGATAAACTCCTGTGCCCTCTAAAATAAACTGCAACACAAAAAAAGAATTGGATCTCTTAGGAACCAGCTTGGCTGGAAAGCTCCCAACATCCCTGTGTTTTATTCAGCTCCAAAGCAGGAGCAGCCATGTCCCTGCCACAGCTGACACGTGGAGCAGGCCACAGCCCAGGGCAGCAAATCATTCACCTTTAAAGCAAAGAGCACAAAACAACAGAAATCTTTCTTTGACTGAATGGACATCATCCAACTTGAGCTTTTCACAGAATCATAGAAACATGGAGGGACCTTAAATGCCCCCCAGTGCCACTCCTGCCATGGCAGGGACACCTCCCACTGTCCCAGTTGCTCCAACCCCAATGTCCAGCCTGGCCTTGGGCACTGCCAGGGATCCAGGGGCAGCCACAGCTGCTCTGAACAGCCTCAAATGACTCAGGGTGGGCAAACTTTGACTCCCAGAACTTCTGGGTCATTTCCAAGGCTCTGGGAGGATCGTTCTCTTCCTGTTCCCCATGAAGGCCCTTTGGAAGTTTATAGGAAGTTCTGGGGAAACTCTGGCAGCATTTGGGGAGGGAGAGCCTCAGCTCTCCCAGACACTCCCAGCCACAGCACAAAAACCACTTTAGTGTTTAAATTATCCATCCCTGCTTGTCTCCAGGCAGGCTGGGAAGTGCTTTTGCTACAAGAACTCTGCCTCAGAATGGATTCTCATTTTGCTGCTGAGCAGAGATGAAGCAAAAGGAGAAATGCACATCAGCTTCACAAATCCCAGTGCTGTGCTTCCAGCAATGGATGGGAGGGTTCATTCCAGCAGCTACCCCAGAACTGGGCAAATCCCAGAGCAAAGAGAGCATGGATGGGGCTGCAGGGAGCAGGGGGCTCCTGCTGTCCTCACACAGCCCCTGGCAGAGCTTTTCCTGTGCTGTCCTTCCCGACCCTGGCATCCTGCAGAGGCTTCTCCCATTGCCAGTGACCTGGAAGGAGCAGGACATGAGGCTGATGAGGAGAGGATCTGCTTAAAAACCTGGTGATGGTTCTGCAGTCACGCAAGAGCCCCCAGTCCCTGAGTCACTGCATCCATTCTGGGCTCCCTCTCCTAGCAGGGATCAGCTGGAAGGAGCTGAAGTGGTGACATTGGAAATGGTCCTTGAGATCAGAGTCCAACTGCTCTCCCAGCCCTGCCAAGGCCACACCAACCATGTCCCCAAGTGCCACATCCACAGGGACTGAAATCCCTCCAGGGATGGGGACTTCAGCCTGCCCTGGGAGCTGTGCCAGGGCTGGCCAGGACAAGGTTCAAAACACTCCTGAACAACATTGCTCACATCCAAACTGCCAGAGGGCAGGGATGGATGGGAGATTGGGAAGGAATTGTCCCCTGGGAGGGTGGGCAGGCCCTGGCAGGGTTTAACTCCATCCCAACCCAGACTGTTCTGGGATTCTGTGTTTCTCTCTCACCCCATGGGGACAAGCATAGCTCCCTCCTGGGCTTCAGAGCTCATTTTGGATCAGAATGCTGTAAATCTTCTCCATTTTAAGGCCTAAAAGACTCAAAGGATGGTTTAGACTCCCAGAAGGAACTGGCACTTCAGTCCAAGGCCATCAGGCTGCACAGGAGGACGGTGAGGCAGCGGGAGCCTGGGAGCCCCAGCCCTGTCACAGCAATGCAGGCAGGAGCAGGAGGAGCTGTCGGACACGGGGTGACAGAGCCAGGCTGAGTCACACAGCTCTGTCAGCACCAGGCAGCAGCCACGGGGCACCTGAGCTGCCCTGGTGGCACCAGCATCAGCCTCACTTTGTGTCCCTGTGCCCCCCAGTGCTGCTGCTGGGGAACAGCCCTGGCAGGGCTGGGGGCACAGCTGGGCTGCACAGGGGGCACCCCAGGGCTGGGGGCACAGCTGGGATGCACAGGGGACACCCCAGAGCTGGGGGGCACAGGGGTCACCCCAGGGCTGGGGGCACAGCTGGGCTGCACAGGGGACACCCCAGGGCTGGGGGCACAGCTGGGCTGCACAGGGGTCACCCCATGAGTGATGGGCACAGCTGGGCTGTACTGGGGTCACCCCAGAGCTGGGGGCACAGCTGGGCTGTACTGGGGTCACCCCAGGGCTGGGCTGCACAGGGGTCACCCCAGGGCTGGGGGGCACAGCTGGGCTGTACTGGGGTCACCCCAGGGCTGGGGGCACAGCTGGGCTGTACTGGGGTCACCCCAGGGCTGGGAGCACAGCTGGGCTGTACTGGGGTCACCTCAGAGCTGGGGGCACAGCTGGGCTGTACTGGGGTCACCCCAGAGCTGGGGGCACAGCTGGGCTGTACTGGGGTCACCCCAGAGCTGGGCTGCACAGGGGTCACCCCAGGGCTGGGGGCACAGGGGTCACCCCAGGGCTGGGGGCACAGGGGTCACCCCAGGGTCACCCTGCTCAGGGTTGTGCTGCAGCTCAGGGACCACCTTGCTCAGGTGCCACCAGCCCAGGCTCACAGCCACGCTGGGGCTGGCTCAGTTCTGACCAAAGCACCATTATTGATCACAGAACCCCAGAAAGGTTTGGGAGTGGAAGGAACCTTAAAAGCCATCCCATTGCCACCCCTGTCCCTGTCCCATGGCAGGGACACCTCCCACTGTCCCAGGCTGCTCCAGCCCCATGTCCAGCCTGGCTCGGACACCTCCAGGGATCCAGGGGCAGCCACAGCTGCTCTGCCACCTGTGCCAGCTCCGCCCGCCCTCCCAGCCGGGATTCCCCTCTGGCTCTGCCCCATTTCCTTCCCAGCCCTGTTCAGCCCCTCCCCGACACCATCGCTGCCCCAAACCCGGCCGTGCCTGTCCCGAGGGGCAGGACCCCATCGCTGTCACACCGAGCACATCCCGCAGCTGCCGCTGGTTTTAGCTCCCCTTTATCCCCAACGCACCTTCCCTGCCCCCATCCCTGGCCGTGGACACCGGGATTCCTCGTGGCAGAATATTTGGGGTAAAACCCCCTCCTCTCTGCCTGCTCTCAAGGTCTGGGAAGTTGAGCAGCTTTAGGGAGGGAAGGGACAGATTCATTTAAATTATTTATTGTTTAAGCGTTCCAGGTGCGCAGCTGGCATCCCGAATTCCTGCGGGAAGGAATCCCGCTCTTCCTGCCCCAAGGAGCGCAGAGCCTGGGGCGGTTCTGCCGCTCCCGAAGCAAGCCGAGATCCCGGGAGATGCGGGCTGGGCTTGGGGCACGGCCGGGCTGCGCCGGCCCGGGCGGGAATCGCGGGTTCCAGCAGCAATTAACCGGGCGCTAATTGGGGCGGGAGCGCGCGTGTCCCGCGGGCCCCGCGAGCGGCGCCTTCGCCTGGGCTTGATTGCCCTCTGCTGTGGATGTGGGGGCATGCACGGCCACTGCCACCGCTGCCACCGCTGCCACTGCCACCGCTGCCACTGCCGCCGCTGCCACCGCTGCCACCGCCACCGCTGTCACCACTGTCACCGCTGCCACTGCCACCGCTGCCACCACTGCCACTGCTGCCACCACGGCCACTGCCACCGCTGCCACCGCTGTCACCACTGCCACTGCTGCCACCACTGCCACTGCCACCGCTGCCACTGCCACCGCTGCCACCGCTGCCACCGCCACCACTGCCACCATTGTCACTGCTGCCACCGCTGCCACCGCTGCCACCACTGTCACCGCTGCCACCACTGTCACCACTGCCATTGCTGCCACCGCTGCCACTGCTGCCACCACTGCCACTGCTGCCACTGCCACCACTGTCACCATTGTCACTGCTGCCACCGCTGCCACTGCCGCCACTGTCACCATTGTCACTGCTGCCACCACTGCCACTGCCACCGCTGCCACCACTGTCACCACTGCCACTGCTTCCACCACTATCACCATTGTCACCGCTGCCACCACTGCCACTGCCACCACTGTCACCACTGCCACTGCCACCGTCACCACTGCCGCTATTGTCACTGCCACCACTGTCACCACTGCCACTGCTGCCACCGCTGCCACTGCCACCACTGTCACCACTGTCACCACTGTCACCACTGCCACCACTGCCACCGCTGTCACTGCTGCCACTATTGTCACTGCCACCACTGCCACTGCCACCACTGTCACCACTGTCACCACTGTCACTGCTGCCACCACTTCCACTGCCACCACTGCCACCACTGCCACTGCCACCGTCACCACTGCCGCTATTGTCACTGCCACCACTGTCACCACTGCCACTGCTGCCACCACTGTCACCATTGTCACTGCTGCCACCATGGCCACTGCCGCCACTGTCACCACTGCCACCATTGTCACTGCTGCCACCACTGCCACTGCCACTACTGTCACCATTGTCACTGCTGCCACCACTGCCACTGCTGCCACCACTGCCACTGCCACCACTGCCACTGCCACCACTGTCACCATTGTCACTGCTGCCACCACTGCCACTGCCACCACTGCCACCACTGTCACCACTGTCACCACTGTCACCACTGTCACCACTGCCACTGCCACCGCCACCACTGCCACCACTGTCACCACTGTCACCACTGTCACCATTGTCACTGCTGCCACCACTGCCGCTGCTGCCACCACTGCCATTGCTGCCACCACTGTCACCATTGTCACTGCTGCCACCACTGCCACTGCCACCGCTGCCACCACTGTCACCACTGTCACCATTGTCACCACTGTCACCACTGCCACTGCCACCACTGTCACCATTGTCACCACTGTCACCACTGTCACCACTGTCACCATTGTCACCATTGTCACCACTGCCACTATTGTCACTGCCACCGCTGCCACTGCCACTGCTATCACTGCCTCTGCCACCACTGCCACTATTGTCACTGTCATCACTGTCACCATTGTCACTGCTGCCACCACTGCCACTATTGTCATTGTCACCATTGCCACTATTGTCACCACTGCCACTGCTGCCACCACTGTCACCATTGTCACTGCTGCCACCGCTGCCACTATTGTCACTGCCACCACTGCCACTATTGTCACCACTGCCACTGCTGCCACCAGTGCCACTGCCACCACTGTCACCATTGTCACTGCTGCCACCACAGCCACTATTGTCACTGTCACCATTGCCACTATTGTCACCACTGCCACTGCTGCCACTGCTGCCACCACTGTCACCATTGTCACTGCTGCCACCGCTGCCACTATTGTCACTGCTGCCACCACTGGCGCTACTGTCACCACTGCCACTGCTGCCACCAGTGCCACTGCCACCACTGTCACCATTGTCACTGCTGCCACCGCTGCCACTATTGTCACTGCCACCACTACCACTATTGTCACCACTGCCACTGCTGCCACTGCTGCCACCACTGTCACCATTGTCACTGCTGCCACCACTGCCACCCCTGCCACTGTCACCACTGCCACCACTGCTACTGTCACCACTGACATTGTCACCACTGTCACCACTGCCACCGCTGTCATCACAGCCAGTGCCACTACTGCCACTATTGTCACTGCTGCCACCACTGCCACCACTGCTACTATTGTCACTGCTGTCATCATTGCCACCACTGTTACCACTGCCACCACTGTCATTGCTGCCACCACTGTCACTACCGTCACCACTGTCACCATTGTCACCATTGTCACCATTGTCACCACAGCCACTGCCACCACTGCCACCTCCACTACCAGTGCCACTGCCTCCACTGCCACCATCTCTAACATCACTGTCACCAGTGCCACCATCATGCCACCCCCTGCCACTGCCACCTCCCCTACTGACACCAGCACAGCCATTGCCACCAGTGCCACCACTGCCAGCATCAGTGCCAGCAAAGCCACTGCCCCCTCCTCAGGGACACCTGTCCCTTGTGCCCTGGGGACATGGGGCGCTCTGGTGCCCAGGGGCAGCCCTGTCCTGGGGCTCCTCTCACCCCACAACAAACCCATGGGTATTCCCAAAGGCTCTGCCCTGAACCTGTCACCCCCACAATAAATAAACCCATGGGTATTCTCAAAGGCTTTGCCCTGAACCTGTCACCCCCACAATAAACCCATGGGTATTCCCAAAGGCTCTGCCCTGAACCTCTCAAGCCACAATAAATCCAGGGATGTTTCCAAAGGTTCTGCCCTGAACCTGTCATCCCACAATAAACCCATGGGTATTCCCCAAGGCTCTGCCCTGAACTTGTCACCCCCACAATAAATCCAGGGATGTCCCCAAAGGTTCTGCCCTGAACACATGTTGGTGTTAGAGCACAGCCCAACTTCAGCATAAGACATTCACCATTCAAAGGAAACAAAACAATCCTTAACATTAAAATAAAAACAGGTTCAAATATTCCAGCGAGATTTTCCAGACAGACACAGCCCTGGGGGCAGAGCACTGCCTTCTCCTGGCTTTTTTTCCCAGGATTTGTTCCTTGTTCCTTTGATCTCCAGCTGCTGGAGCCTGCTGGGTTCTGGTCATCTCTGGGGGAAATGCAGCCCAGTGATGCAGGACCACAGATCCTCCTGGCAGGAGCTGCCTGACATGGGGAGTGATTAGAGCCAACATGGAAATGTGCAGCAGAGATGAAAAGTAAATGTTGTTCCCTGTAATTTGATGGGAAGGACTTTTTCAAGTATTTCCATGTTTTGTTCAGATTAACTTATCTCTGCTTTCCCACAGACACCCAGGAGCTGCGGGGAAGGGAGAAGGAAAGGGAGCAAATAAATCAGCAGCAAAGAGATAAATAAACCTGGGATGATGAAGGGTTTGCATTCAGATTTCACCAGGAGCAAAAAACAAAAAGGGAGCTGAACTGCTGTGATGCACAAACAATTCTGGCAAAGAATAGAGTTTTAAATCCATATTTTTTGGAGGAGGTCTGAGGCCCCAGCACTGCCCCAGGGTTTGGGGAAGGGGTTGGCAGCGTTCCCATGGCTGACACCGCCCTGGGGGGACCCCATGAAATCCCTGAGTGGTTCAGGATGGAAGAGACCCCAAATCCCACCCATCCCACCCCTGCTGTCCCCTGGCAGGGACACGTCCCACTGCCCCAGGCTGCTCCAGCCCCAATGTCCAGCCTGGCCTTGGGCACTGCCAGGG
>JAOTQP010001888.1:0-10927 GCA_026413545.1 Cichladusa arquata
TCCCACTGGGAGATGCTCCAGCCAGGGGAGGAGCCAAGCCTTTCCTACCTAGATAAAAACTGAGATTTTGGACAGCATGTTACCTTCTTTCCACTGGATTCCAGAGGAGAAGCCGGATCTTTCTACATCATCCCTGGACTTTTGGAGGAAAACTGCACCTTCTACAGGAGCACTGCTCCAGCTGAACCACATCTGCCACTGCAATAGGACTGTAGCCACCATTTAATGGGACTGCTACCAACACCCTGATGACTCTGTCAGGGTAGGGATGGTTTTTTTGTAATACTGTATTTCTATTTTAATTTTCCCAGTAAAGAATTGTTATTCCTAATTCTCATATCTTTGCCTGAGCGCCCCTTAATTTCAAATTTATAATAATTTGGAGGGAGGGGGTTTGCATTCTCCATTTCAAAGAGAAGCTTCTGCCTTTATTGGCAGATACCTGTCCTTAAAACCAGGACAAGCTGCTATTTATTTTTTTATATCACTTCTAGTAAATATCAGAGCTGAGGAGAAGTAATAGCTTGATGAAGAGGAAGTACTGAATCTTCACTAAATTCTGCATTCCAGCAATCTGTATTTTTTCAGTTTTCTGTCTTGAATGGATACTGGAAAAATAACTGAAGAATTGGAAAAGTAATCTAAAGTGAGAAATGCAAGAATCTTGATCTGCTTGGGCCTGTCATGCTAGACAAAGGAGAATGATCTCCATGATTTAAGAGACCTACATGCACTAAAACTTAATAATGAAGACCTTTCTACCATTCAAACAGAAGGCAACTGAATATTATAATTGGAGTTAGACAAACTTAACTAGAAATCAGCTTAGAATTTTGAAGTCATGCTAGCCAGGCAGTAGATCAGCTAACCAGCTGCGCTAGTTTATCACATTGGAAATCTTAATTTTTTACGTATGCTGTTTTTTGTAAAAACTCAACCATCAGTTTTGGACTTGAAGGTAAAATTAACTCAGGCAATCTTAGAGAATGAAGGAATTAATACTAAACAATCAGAATGGGTTCTTCTGGCCATTTATAGTGGAATATTTACTTTCTGCAAACATAGTTTTGACAATCATACATTTTCCCACCATACAAGGGAGTTTTTGCACTTGCTCCACTGTTTTAAAAAATGAGATGTACTTTCATCCCTTTCTTTTATGAATATCTTGTTTTGTTTGACAAATTTCTCAACCTTGTCCAGTTTTGCATCTTCCTAAAAGGATTAACTGAGTAATTCATTCATTTCCATGATAGATTTAGATAAAGTGTATTTATACTTAGTAGTGACATTAACTTTTATTCGAAAAATAGACTGTGTATTGCTAGTTTAAATATTTCATAAAGTATCTAGTCTCTGTTTTGAGCAGGAGCATACTTTGTGTTCACTGCCTAGCTGTAAATGCTGGCAACTACTTAAAATTGTGAAGAATTTTGTTGTTATTCTTAGAGGAGTGTTTCTGTCCTATTTGTGCTGGTATTAGCAGTGTTTTCACCTTCAATTTACTGTTTATGAACAAATGAATTGTTTTGTGGATATTAGAAAGTTAATTAGTGAGATTCATTTGCAGGTGCTTTGTACTTTCCCCTAGCTTTATAGACTAATAGTTCATGCTGTGCTGTGGTGATTAGGTTATAGGGTATTATAACTGCATAGAGGGGCATCTAATGGACACGTGACAGATACCTAAATGCTCTCTTAAGGGATTGTAGTTTTGGGCTATGATACTGTAAACTACACCTTTCAAGCAAATTTCTCTTCTATGAAACCTTTTAGTCAAATGGCAGTGATCACAAAGATGCAGCTGTTTTTAAAACAAACTGAAAAAGGCATAACCCAGAACAACAAACTCATGCAAAATGTCAGAAGTGCCTTGTTAGTTCCTTTTTTCTTTGTACTGAATACTGAAAATTCAGGAAGATGGGAGCAGGAGTTTTTCATTACTTCACACATGTAGATGGAGCAAGTAGTTACTGATCATTTAGAATAGAATCTCAAAATATAAATACCTGTTTTCTTTCAGCTGAATACAGATGTGCCTTTAACCCTTGGAGCAGATGTAGGCAGCAAGAAAGAAAGAGAAATGTAAGGAATTACACGCTATTTTTGTTCCTGGTTTACACCATTGCTCCTAATGCACATTTGAATTTTAGTGCGCAGAAGGGCAATGATTCCCTCTTGCCATCAGTGCTGCAGGTAGTCTATTGCGTTAATCAGCCAGCTAGTGTAAAATGCATGGGGAGTTATTATACTATCATACACAATACAATCAGCATGAAGCACTTGTCAAGACCAGTACATCAAAGTTAAATTCAGTAATAGAATGAATTGAGCAAAATGAAACTTTCTTTTCTCAAAAAAACCCACAGCACCCATAGCAAGTCTTTTTTTCTGAAGACTGCATAGAGAAACCAGAGTGCATTAAGGTATTCTTTTTTATAAATAAAATTGCAACTTGCATCCAACTGAATCCCAAGAGTACTTTTCCTTGGGATTCCAGGGACTTGTACAGGAGCACAGGTGGTGTTTTCCTCAATTCCTTCAGTAGCAGGGAAGAATGCTGAAAGGAACAGGAAAACACACCTGATCAACACATGGCTTAAAGACTGGTGTCATTGGTTAAATTTTGGCTTTTTTCAGTCATGAGGCAGTTTATGCAGCATCAGGCCTGCTGGAGACATGGGTTTTGCCTGTCTGAAAGGGGGGAAAGAATTCTAACCTGAGAGTTGGCAGGGCCGATTGAAAGGGCTTTAAACTAGGTTTGAAGGGGGAAGGGGAGAAGACCAGACTCGCTAGATATGCGCCTGGGGGCGGCCGGCTGGTGTTGGGGATTAAATCAATAGCCTAGCTCAAGTGCATTTGAGCGGTGTGGGTAACAAACAGAAGGAACCAGAGGCCATTGTGCAGCCGGAAAGCTCTGGCATAGTCATCATCACAGAAATGGGTGGGATGACTTGCATGACTGGAATGATGGTGTTAAGGAATATATTTAGTGCAGGTAGCTTGATTTGCAGCTGCAGTGCAAGCTGCAGGTTGAGCTCTGAGGGGCAGGAGCCTGAGGCGGTGAACTGCTGACCCTTTGTCTAACAAAGGACACAGAGACCTGTGGCTAAGCCAGAGGACCAGACACTGAGAGACACAGCAGGAGCTGAGGACTCCCAGACTTTCTCACTCTTAGACTGTGAGTGTATAAAAGTCTAGGGGTTCCTTTGTTTGGGGTCCCTCCTCAGTGGCACCCAGCTGTTATTTTTTTATTTAATTACTGCACCAAAATTAAACTATTTGAAGGATCTGCATGTCTGAGAGTCTGCTATGGGAAACCTGGGGTCAAGCCAGTAAGGAAACCTGGTCTGACTATGTGAGTATGGGAGGTGTAGCTGTGAAGGGGCTTCAGTTCCAGCTCAGGTGGTGTGAGGGTACCAGAGTGACTCCTAGATGGTTGGATAGGGAAGTTTCCTTAATACTGCAATGGATGGTTCAAAGCTCTTCACAATGGACAGGAGAGGAAGGAGACGTGGTGGGGTGGTTCTGTACATTAAGGAGTGTTTTGACTATAGAGCTCAAGGATAGTGATGGTAAGGTTGGGTGCCTATGGGTGAGAATCAGGGGGAAAGCCAACAAGGCAGAGATCCTGGTGGGAGTCTGTTATAGACCACCCAACCAGGATGAAGATGTGGATGAACAATTCTAGAAGCAACTGGTTGATGTTTCACGATTGTCAGCCCTTGTTCTTGTGGGAGAATTTAGCCTGCAGGATGTCTGCTGGAAACTCAGCACAGTGGAGAAGAGGCAGTCTAGGAGGTTCCTGGAGTGTGTGGAAGAGAGCTTCTTGACAGAGCTGGTGAGTGAGCCTACCAGGGGTGGGGCCCTGCTAGACCTGCTGTTTGTGAACAGAGAAGGGCTGGTGAAAGATGTGGTGGTCAGAGGCTGTCTTGGGCACGGTGACCATGAAATGATTTTGATTATTGCTGAAGTAAGGAAGGAGATCAACAAAACCTCGACCTTGGATTTACAGAGGGCGGACTTTGGCATGTGCAGGACACTGGTTCAGAGAGTACCCTGGGAAAGAGCCCTTAATAAAAAAGGGGCCCAGGAAGTCTGGACATTCTTTAAGAAGGAGATCTTGAAGGTGCAGGCTGTCCCTATGTGTCAAAAAGACAAGCCTGAGGGGAAGAAGAATGATCTGTCTGAACAGGGAGCTTTTGCAGGAACTCAGGGAAATAAAAGGTGATTTATGACCACTGGAAGAAGGAGAAGGCAACTCAGGAAATGTTTAAGGATGTCATTAGGTCATGTAGATAGAAAATTAGAAAGGGGAAAGCTTAACTAGAACTCAATCTGGCCACTGCTATGAAAGATAGTAAAAAGTGTTTTTATAAATACATCAGCAACAAAAAGAGGGCTGAGGAAAATCTCTATCCCTTATTGGTCACAAGGGGAAACATTGTCACCAAGGATGAGGAAAAGGCTGAGTTACTTAATACCACCTTTGCCTCAGTCTTTAATGGTAAGACTGGTTATCCTCAGGGCAGTGAGACCTATTAGCTGGTAGACAAGGATGAGGGAGCAGAATAGACCCTCTGCAACGCAGGGGAGAGGTAGTTAGTGATCTGCTGAGACACTTAGACAGAAGTCTATAGGGCTGGATAGGATTCATCTGAGGGAGCTGGCAGAAGAGCTTGCTAAGCTCTTCTCCATCATTTATCATCAGTCCTGGCTAACCATGGAGGTCCAAAGTGACTGGAGGTTGGCCAATGTGATGCCCATCTACAAGAAGGGTCAGAAGGAGGATCTGGGGCCTTTCAGCCTGACCTTGGTACCCCAGAAGGTTATGGAACAGATCATCTTGACTGTAATCATACAATACGTACAGAACAACTAAAGGATCAGGCCCAGCCAGCATGGGTTTAGGGAAAGGCAGGCCCTGTTTGACCAACCTGATCTCCTTTTATCACCAGGTGACCTGCCTAGTGGATGAGGGGAAGGCTATGGTATTCTCCTTGACAAGATGGCAGCCCATGGCTTGGACAGGTGCACTCTTTGCTGGGTTAAGAACTGGCTGGATGGCCAGGCTCAGAGAGTAGTGGTAAATGGTGCCACATTCAGTTGGTGGCCAGTCCCTAGTGGGGTTCTCCAGGGCTCGATATTGCAGCCAGTCCTGTTTAATAGCTTTATTGATGATCTGGACGAGGGGGTCAAGTGTACCCTCAGTAAGTTTGCAAACAACACTAAGTTGGGTGGGGGCATTGATCTGCTGGAGGGTAGGAAGGATCTGCAGAGGGATCTGGATAGGCTGGATGGGTTGAAAACAACGGCATGAGGTTCAAACAGGTCAAGTGTCAAGTCCTGTACTTGGGTCACAACAATGCCATGCAGTGCTAGAGGCGGATTGACTGGAAAGCAGCCAGTTGGAAAAGGACGGGGGGTGCTTGTGGACAGCTGACTGAACATGAGCCCGTGTGTGCCTAGGTGGCCAAGGTGGCCAATGGCATCCTGGCCTGTATCAGGACCAGGGCAGTGATTGTTCCCCTGTACTTGACACTGGTGAGGCAGCACCTCTAGTACTGTGTCCAGTTCTGGGCCTGTCATTACAGGAAAGACATTGAAGTGCTGAAGCATGTCCGGAGAAGGGCAAAGAAGCTGGTGAAGGGTCTAGGGCATAAGTCTTTTGAGGAGAAGCTGAGGGTGTTTATCCTATAGAAAAGGAGGCTCAGTGCAGATTGTCTCACTCTTTAAAACTACATGAATGGAGGTTGTAGCCAGGTGGGGGTAGGCCTTTTCTCCCAGGCAGCCATAGAGACAGGACAACAGGGAATGGCTATTGCCAGGGGAGGTTCAGGTTGGACATCAGGAATAATTTCTTCAGCGAAAGTGTCAAGCATTGGAATGAGCTGCCCAGGGATGTTGTGGAGTCACCATCCCTGGAGGTGTTCAATAAACAACTGGATGTGGCACTTAGTGCTACGGTCTAGTTCATATGGTAGAGATTGGTCAAAGGTTGGACTTGATCTTGGAGGTCTTTTCCAACCTAAATGATTCTATTATTATTGTTGAGATCAACACTTAAATGCTTTCCCTATCTTCAGTACTTCATAACATCAACTATTCAGTTGGAGCATTCTCCAGTGGGACTTCTCAGTATGCTTTGTTCTATTGGAGATGTGTCCATTCCTGGAGGAGGGAGGTGGAGTTGCCATTCTGAAGGCATTTTTCCTTCTTTTCAAGAAGCAATGAATATCATACACTACTTCTTTGAGGTTTCCAAGTGGCTGTTGCACTTTAAGAGGCTCTCACTTTAAAATCCTTCGCTGACACTTCTTTTTTACAGGAATCATAGTTTCTGTCTCCTATTATTGTTTCTTTTCTGGCACTTCCAGTGCTGGAAAATGATGCTTTTGTAATAGAATTGATTAGGCTCAAATGGGGCACAGTGGCAAGTTTGCAGTGAGTGCTGAAGCCAATTTGTCTGTTGCACAAAGGGAATGATCTTGTTTACCTGGCTCCACTTTCTTTGAAATGATCAAATGTTACCAGTCTCATAGCTTTTGGGTTTTTAAGTTTTTTCAAGGTATGCATTAACATGCAAACCATTCAGTGACTATGATTCTATGATTAATGGGAAGAGCAAAGGCATGTCAAACATGCATCAGTTTCTTGCATATTTTAATTTTGCCAATAAATAAATTGATCTTAAGTATACAGCAAAATTCTAAGGCCACGACCAAGTTTCAGCCACTGATTACACAGGTATTGTAAATGAGGAAACGCTGACCCAAACCAGGGCTATTACAGTAGCACCAACAAGATAGCATAAGATTTCTAGGAAAAGTATATTTCTTCAGAAGACTGCAATCAGTCTAACAGAGTTGTATGCTGGATCTTCAGTCATGCTCAGTGTCCTAACCCCCACTAAAATTGTTTCTACCACCACCCTTCCATTTACTGGGATAAGAGTAAAATATGAAAAGTGAGCAATGCTTAATCTCTTTGGAGAGTCTGTATACGTTCTTTGCACTTTCTTTGACTTCATAAATACATGCATACACAAGATGTATAATTATTACAACACCTACTTTTACAGTGACTAAATTCTTAATGTTTTTCCATTTGTGTGTTTAAATCCTGACCGGTGTAAAGGCATGCTGTTCCTTTCTCCCTTGTGAATTCAGAGGTATGGATGTCTACTGAGAAATACAAAAGTACTGATGTTCCCTCTGTATGTACAAGGCATGCATTCATGTGTAAAGCAGTAATGTAACCCATTTCTTTGTACTGTGAGGTCCACTAAAGATGAATGACAATCATGCATTTTTCAAATAGGGCTATTTGAACAAAAGGTCTGTTTTGGCAAAGCTGGCTTTTTACAGGTCAAAAGGATTAGTGTTTGGAGTTTTTTTAACCAAAATAGGCAATTCCTCGCTCCATTATGACAGTTCTAATATTCATTCCCTTGTGAAGTTAATATCAAATTGCAGTCACAGCATGACTTGTCTTCCAGTTATCTTCTGGGGGGAGAAATTTTGCATATTGGTTTGTGATATTTTGCCACTGTGCTGCGAGGAGCTTCACATTGGAAAGACATGGGTCACAGAAAATGGATCCAAATCAGAACCTTACTTTTGGTTTAGTGTGGGAGGGAGAGAAGGGGATGTGTCAGCCTTCTGAGATCTGGTATAAAAAGATATTTGGTGCCAAGGGAAAAAGAAACAAAAATGTGATCTGTGTTATAAAACCAGAATATGTAAAAACAAATTCATTCTCTGATTTGTTTTTTTTTTATTTTTTTTTCCATTTAATGAGGCATTTGTTCATATTGCAGGTGACATCATTAAATCTAGATAAGCAGGTAAACTGACTTGAGAATGCCAATAATGTATTTTTGCAAACTTCTTTTGAGTATAGGCTGTTGCCAACAGCAGTTTCCAGGCTGAGGTCACAAGAAAGGAATTTAGACATGTTCCCCACAAATTAATTACAACTAGCTGCTGTTCATTTTTTCATAAGCCTGATTTGTAGTATGGGGTAAGTATGATCAGTAGTTTCCCCATAAGGAGCCATTAGGCAGAAAATAGAGAATCTTTTGAGGGCATTGTAAGCTTTCAGGCTGGTGGTGACAACTTCTATAGAGCAGCATCAGAGTGAAATAGGAAGAATATCCTCCAGGCTCCTTCCTTAAGTGGTTTGTGTGGGGTTTATTAGAAATACTTGTCCTTGTGTTCATTTGCATAAAAATAGCATGGATTTCTGAGGCTTCCTCTTTAAACCAAAGAAGTTTTTAAAGGATTTTGGTACTTTGGAGTATCTCTTTACTGCCTCTTACATGTACCACATGCATAGTGAAGCCTCTGAAGAAGGTAAGTGAATTCCTTTGCTTCTAGTGGTGTTTCTGGGATGCAGAAAAAGGCCACTCATTTTGTAGGTGCACACTGTAATCAGTAGTGTGCACTTCACCTTGCTGGATGATTGAAATACTTGCTGCATGTGGTTAAGACATTCCACTTTGCTTTTGCTTCAGTCTGAAATCACTGGGAATCTGGTTACAAAGTATTAAACTGGCTTTTTAAAATTTTTTTAGATGCTGACAGGTACAGTGACTCCTCAGTGCCCTAAAGTAATCATTCATTTATAAAATAAATAAGACCAAGATAACTATTCTACATGGCTTTCCAATATGCCTCATTGTCTGTTTTGTTTTTTATGTTGCGAGAAATATAGTCCTTTGTCTAGGGCAGTACTGGATGCATTGATGCTTAATAAGAAGAACCAGTTGTAACGCCATTCAGAATGACTTGGACAAACTCAAGAAGTGGGTCCACGAGAACCTCATGAGGTTCAACAAGGCCAAGCGTGAGGTTCTGCACCTGGGTCAAGGTGACCCCTGGTATCAATATAGGCTGAGGGATGAAAGGATTGAGAGCAGCCCTGCAGAGAAAGACTTGGGGATGCTGGTAGATGAGAGGCTGGACATGAGCCAGCAATGTGCACTTGCAGCCCAGAATGCCAGTCGTACCCTGGGCCACATCCAAAGCAGCGTGGGCAGCAGGGCAAGGGAGGTGATTCTCTGTTGCATCTAGGTGTTGCTTGGGGTGAAGATGAATAAAGGAGCAGGAAAGGTCTTTGCAGGGATTTTACAAAGATGTTTATTTCAGCCACGCCTGCACTGTCCAGGGTTCGGGGAACAAAGGCGAAGGGGCTTGTGGGGGTCCAGGTTTTGTCATGGGATCAGCAGGGCGGGGAGAGCATCAGAAACCAATTATCAGGGGACACGGGGGTGCCACAAGGGAAGGGCCAGGGCAGAGGACCAACAGGGAATTAGGATGGGAGTGACCAAAAGGCTGACCGACAGGGCGAGGGCACGGGACTTGTTCTAATTGGGAATGCCTTTCTGAGTCTCCACAATTCTCCCCATCTACTCTGCTCTGGTGAGACCCCACCTGCAGTGCTGCCTCCAACTCTGGGGTCCCTGTTATGAATGGACAGGGGGAGTTTAGATGAATCCCTGCCTTTCCAGGTTTCTGGCAGTAGCTTTATGGAGGTGGCCACCGCCCAAAACCCCCTCTTGCTCGCAAGGTCTTAATAATGACCAATCAGGCCTATTACAAGATGAATTATTTATTTGAACAGGCCAAGGAAAACAGACATAAAATTTAAACAGATTACTTACTACACAGGATAACACAAAGAACTACTAATAGATTAAAAAAGTGCATGACAATAGTAATAAAGGTACCTTATGTTACAGCTAACGAGGAAATAGTATAGGTTAGGAATCAATGTAACTTACCAATGAATGATAGCGGTGTGCAGGGAATCTCCCAGTTTCTCTTAGTCCCAGGGAAGTAATTCAATTCTAATGTCTTAACATCAAGGAGAACTCTCTACACACTCAGAGTGTATAAGATTTCTGATTTCATGAAAATCAGTGGTCTTTTATAGTTATAAAAATGCTTGTGCTCTGCAGTCACTAAATTTAGGTTTTCCTTTCTCACCATTCAAGCCAGGATGTGTATTGCTGGCTAAGGAGGCTCTCAGCTGAGATAATTCAACACGTGACAAATCATTCTGGCCTAACCTAGCCATATGTTACGGGGAGATAGGCTTTTGCTGTATTGGGGTGAAAGGCCCTGCCACATTCCCCAATACAGGAAGGACATTGAGCTGTTAGAGTGGGTCTAGAGGAGAGTCACAAAGATGATCAGAGGGCTGGAGCATGTCTCCTATGAAGAGGAAGTTGGGGCTGTTCAGCCTGGAGAAGAGTGCTTTGAGAAGACCTTGTAGCAGCCTTACAGTACTTAAAGGGGGCTTACAAGAAAGATGGGGACAAACTTTTTAGTAGGGCCTGTAATAATAGGACAAGTAGTAATGGTTTTAAACTGAAAGACGCTAGATATAAGGAAGAAGTTTTTTACAATGAGGGTGATAAAACACTGATGTAGGTTTCCCAGAGAGGTGGTGGATGTCCCATCCCTGGAAATATTCAAGGTAAGGTTGGACAGGGCTCTGAGCAACCTGATCTAGTTTGAAGATGTCCCTACTCATGGCTGAAAGGTTGGACTAGATGACCTTTAAAGGTCCCTTCCAACCCAAACCATTCTATGATTCTATTCTATAATTTGACTCTGGGGAGTGAGGTGTGTTGAACAGTGTGTCTAAAGGAAGTCATATGATTTGATTTTAAAAGAAGTTTTTTAAAACAGTATTTGCTTTATTTAGACCCATGGCACTTAAAAAAACCAAAACCCAAAACCCAACCAAAAAACCACAAAGACAAAACCTCCCAAAAATGCAAACAAAAAAATAAAAAGCTGCATGTTCTACTGTATTTAACTACTTTGTACTAATAATGTGCATTAGTGTAGTGGCTCTGGTGTTCTGCACTATACCATATCATATTTTCTTGTAGTTTAAAGATTTCTTTGATATTGCT
>JAOTQP010001889.1:0-10894 GCA_026413545.1 Cichladusa arquata
CCCTTTCCCTTTCCCTTTCCCTTTCCCTTTCCCTTTCCCTTTCCCTTTCCCTTTCCCTTTCCTTTTCCCTTTCCTTTCCCCCTTCGCCCTTTCCTCCCTAATCCACAGACTGGGATAATAACCTGGGATTTGCCATTACAAATAGAATAACTGGGATATTGTGAGATTCAGGAGGAATGGGAGTTGGGGAGGGCTGTTGAGGGTGTAACTGTTCCATCTCCCTTCCACAGTACTGCTGATGTTATTTGCAATTAAGTTGGATTACTTAGTGGTGATTAATGAACAAAATGTGGAGATTAAAGGAAAAGTGTTATTTAGGTAGATAATACTAAATGTCTGTGGTGCTATAAATGCCATGCTAATAAGTCAATTCTCCTGTGTCTGGGGAAAGAAAAACCTCACAAAACAGTAATTTTTGTATTGAAATGAAATAATTTTGTAAATGTCTTTAGGTAAAAGTGAAAACACTGCTGGACCTGAAATAAGTAAAATTCGAACACCTGAGAAGAAGCCTCTGGAATCCAAGCAGGTGGGTTTCTCTTGTCTGGGTTTCTGGTTTGGTTTGTTTGTTTATTTTTTGGGATTTGAGTATTTTTATTTGTTTGTTATTTCGTACTCTCTCTTAATGAGTTTAATCGTTACGTTTATTCATTCATTCATTTAGTCAAACCAAAATATTTTTATTTCAGTTTTTTAAACACAAATTCTCAGAACTTTTTACTCTCCCTTTGTAGGTTGATTTAGAAGCAAACCCTCAGCAGAGAAGCCCAGAGTCCCGTTCCAGTGCTGGTTACCCCAATGCTAAATTCCATCGCAAAGACAGCCCCAACCCCAGGCAGCTGAACCTGCACCTGACCCCGCCCCACTCCCAGTTCGCAGTTCCCAGCCGCCACTTCCAGCACCTGTCCCAGATCCCGAGGCAGCCCTACCCTCTGCAGCAGCAGCAGCAGCAGCAAAACCTCTTAAGTCAACAGCAAAATCACTTGCCTGAGCAGCCCAACCAAATGCCACCCCAGCAGAGCCAGGTAGTTCAGCAGCATAATCACTTGAATCAGCAGCCTCCACCACCTTCGCAGCTTTCCCCTGCTTTCCAGGCAGGCCCCAGCCAGTCCTTTTTTAATAATCCCATTCCCCACCGACCACATTCTCCTGCTGTAGATGCTGTGATTTCAGAACAACACCCCCCACCTCTATTACAAGAAGTCAATAATCCTTTGAGGCCTATTGCACAGCACAACCCAGTTCTGCCAACCCACTTGAACAACTTCATTGAAGAGAATCCATCAGGAATGCCCTTAGGGGACACTTTAGGTAGGTGACTTTCCTTTATTTAAATTCAGAGTGTGCAATTATAACTACATTGAAGTGAAAATGAAGGAGGTATTTACCTTTTTCAGGCATATTGCTCTGAATTGGGTTATTGTTGGGTTAGTTTCCATAAGTAATGTCATTGAGCATAATTTACTGCTTGAGGCATGTTTGAATATTCAGCACTTTATTAGAAGATTCATGTTTATATGATTTTCCAAATGATTTAAATAACCAGGTTATGCACTGCAATGCAGTTAGTGTATAATAGACCCTGGAATAAACTGTATAAAAAATAATCTTTTTTTTTTTTTTTCTGACATAAAGATCTTTAAAAAGGGGCATTAGATAAAATTTTTTTTTAAAACTATTTTTATAGATCGTATGCATGGAAATGTAGCTTTGGAAACAATAAGGCAGCAACAACAAGCCAGGTTACAGCAATGGAATGAACATAATGCCTATCTCAGTCAAGGCACTATTCCATATCAACACCATCACCATCCTCATCTACCACATCTTCCTCAGCAACCAATTGGATTACATCAACAGCAGCAAGTTAGGGCAAACTGGAAACTTGCCAGTAATACAGAAGATGAAACAGAGGCAACATATTCAAGGTATTTGTTTACTGAGTCATCAGACCTTGTGTAAAATTGAGCAGTGGGCATCTATCTGTAACACTGTGATCAAGTGCAAGGCACTTAAAGGTATTGCTTTTTGCTGCTGTTATTATGAAGGTTAAAATAGTTGGCAGGCTGACTTACAACTATGCTTTTATTATGTGTTATGCTTTATTCTGTTAGTATATTGGGTAGTAAAGCTGTAGTGGAAAAATATTTTTATGGAGCTTTTCAGGGCTGTATTTATGGAATAAGGAATGGATAGAGAATTACAACCTTGTGTTTTTATGAAAAACGTGTCTGAGTGTAGTTAAGGCCTATTTAAGTTATAAATTCTTCAATTTGAAGTAGCAGTCTGAGATATGTGTGCTTGAAGAGAAACAAAACAGCCCCTCCCTAAACACTGCTCCCAATTGAAATCTAAATTTCTTCCTTTTCAAAAAGCCTTTGCTTTTAAAAGCAGATTTAAAGAAAAAAAGCTTGTATTTGAGATGGAGCTTTAGGGGGCAAGAAAGGAAGCTGTTGAGCATCAACAGAAAAATGGTTCCAGTGGTCATCAACTTTAATCATATGTATTGTAAAGGCTGGATTTTTAAATTGCCTCTGTTTACTGTCATCTCCCACTATGCTTTCTTTTCCATCTGGTTTGTTATAGACATGGTAAAGCATCTAAATGCCCTTCTAGCTGACTCTTTGAAGTGCTGAATTGAATTGACCTTTTGAGAAAGTTTAGAAGTATATTGTGCAAGTGGGGGGAGTCCCTGATTGTTCTGGCTTTTGCCTTGAAAGGGGTTAAAATTTTCTTTAACTATATGAACTTTTTACTTTGTGTAGTAAAGCAGGAAATCCTTACCTTTAGTTGTCTCTTAAGAGATAACAAAAAATTGATTCTTCTGACTGGAAAGGAAATCTCAAGAGTTATTAAAACTTTGAGATGATTCAGGTGGGTATTTCATCCAGTTAATCTTCTTGTGCTAATTTCTGATTGCTCAGTCACATCCTTTGAAGTTAGGGTCAGTAAGTGCAAAGATGAGACTATTTAAATTCAGCGTTTTGTTCTCTGAGTTTTCTGCACCTCAAAAAGAGCGGGATTTCAGCAAAACTTTTTTTTTTCCTTTCTTTCTCTCTTCCTTGCTGCATTTCTTGTGTCCGTGCAGGTTCCAGGACTTGCTGCGGGAGCTGTCGCACCGCGATCCGAGCGAGAGCCGGGACGCGGCCGAGATGCCGCCCCCCCAGTCCAGACTGTTGCAATACAGACAAGTCCAGCCCCGAAGCCCACCAGCACTCCCTTCTCCTTCCTGCAACTCCAACCACAGCGCCCACTTCCCCAACTTCACTGAGAACAGCAGAGACATTGAACTGCCCACTAACCCAGCATTTCAGCAGCATTTACCCCAAATGTACAACCCCCCTTTCTCAATGCCATCCGAACACATAACCCCGTCTCCCTTGAAGTACCTGCAACCTGATGGGTCCTGGACTTATGCTAACCTACAGCAGAATCACCTCCTGGGGCAGGGCTTTCACTATGGAATACCTCCACTGCCCCACAGGTCGCAGCAAAGCCCTTTTATACAAATCCAGAATCATCAGCATGCAGTCGGTCAGGAGCCATTTCACCCACTCGCATCTCGAGCAGTTTCTGCTTCTTCGCTCCACAGCCTAGAAGAGGTGGGTGTTCTGTCTGCTCTGCACTTGTCCTGTCGTTTTCATGTCAAATTATGTTGTGAGGTGGTCATCAGTGCAAAACACCTCACACATTAAAAGCTCACAGTGGGAGTTTCTGTGAGGTGGAATCGTTCTCTGTGTCTCTGCTGTTCATCCTGAGCAGATCTGTGGTTCCTGTCGCTGCAGGTGTAACATTTTCTCTGCTAAATAGAAAGCCTTGGCTTTTGGAATGTTACTCTGAGTTTTGGTGCAGTTGTTGCTCTGTGTCTGCATGTCATTTATCTGCAGTGAAAATCAGGCACAGCCCAGGTGGAAGCTCTGGACAGTCAGCTGGAATGAGCCAGCCAGTTGTTCCGTGTTGAGCTGCGAGTGTGCTTGAGTTACTTCTCATAGGAGACCAGAGCTGTACTTGTTCCACCATGGTCCAAAACCTGATTTCATAATCCTGCCCTGCCTGCATTAATTTAATAAAGCCATCCTTTGTATTTTGGGGTCTGTGTGTTGGAAATCAGAGACATCCAGCTGTGCACCCTGAGGCTGCTCCAGCACACACCCTGCCACACACAGCTGGCTCTGTCCCTCTCCATCTTCTCCTGTCCTGGGGCCCTAAGGGGCTTTGCTGTGGGGTGCAGACTGTGCCAGCACACACAGCCAGGACAGGTCATGTTTTGAGCAGGAGGTTTTAATCCCTGTTGGAATCTGAGGTGCTAAGGAGTGTATGATGTGCAAACACAGAGTATCCTGAAGCCAGGTTGCATTTCAGGCATGTGAGAATTAATATTCTCACTGACTGCTTGTAATCCAATATTTGCACATAAGTGGCTTGTTCTGTGATGAATTTTTGTTAAGGTTTTTACAGGAGCTGGGGAGGGAGCCTTGCTCATCGCTGTCTCACACAATACATATTTAATTTGTCTTTCAACTTCTGAAAACAGAAAATATTTAGTTTATGAGCCTGGGAAAAATAACTAAAATCGAATTCTAGTGCATTTTACAAATTTCTGTCTTACACAGACCCAGAGAGGTTAATGGAGTCCTCAGGCCCAGCCAGAGCTGTAGCGAGGTTTGGGTTTATAGACATTTAGAAATTTGATGTCTCAGTCCATTAAGTCATACCACCCTGTATAAAATCTAATACTTTGTGACAACAGTTAATGCTGTCAGTACAGCAGGACATAGGAACAATGGCTTTTCAGCAGTAATAAACCAATAAATATTCCTATAAAGCTTGTGACAGCTCCTGCTATCTGAAGACAAATAGAGTGAGCCTTTATGTAATTAGTGCAAATTCAGTTTAGTTCTTATTTTTCCTTCCTTTCAAAATATGTGACAGAAATGCCAAATGCAAAAAAGACAGAGACTTGCTTATAAACTTTCCAAAACTGCTGCTCCAGCTGGTAGGTGGTAGGACTGAATGCACAAAGAAATTAAAATGGGGTTTTAGGTATATTTTTAACAGACATCCCTCAGACAAGGCACTTGTCAGGGCAGATTTCTTGACTTTTGGTATCCTTACTAAACTGTTTGCTCAATCACTATTTATAAAGCTGTTAATTGGCTTGATACTTGAAAGCTTTTGCATGTGTTTAGTCAAACCAGATCTGAACTGCACATCAAAGGGAATACTGGAGTTATTCTGTCTGGTTCTGTACTTGCAAGTGTCCAGAACTTTGATAAATTCCTGATTGCTTACCAAAATACCCCTTTAAACTCAATTAATGTATACTTTCTGGGTTGATTTGGGTAGTAATTTATGAAATTTGTTTGTTTGTTTTTGTTGTTGAAGAATTTCCTTAGGGGAGTGGATTGTCAGGATATCCAAGTGTTGATCCCTTGATTGTGGTGACTGCAATAAGATATAGCAGTTTCCTTTCAAGCACTTTTCCCCCTATTTTTTCTAGATGATATAATAAGAGTAGTTGGACTCTGCAAACAAGTTATTTGATGTTTGTTTAGCTAATTTCTTGTGACATTTCATTAGGTTGGGGTTTTTTTCCCTTTACCAAGACTAGATTTACCTGTATGACTTTTCTGTTATTGCTGCTCTTGTTAGTCAGTGAAGATGGGAGTAAATACTGTATTTACTATTAAAAATAAACTGTAATACAACAGGCTTGCTTTGCATCTTGAGAAAGCTTAGAGGGCCCTTAAATCTGAACTCTTGAAGCCCACAGGTTAATTGATGGAGCTCCTGCCATTTTCATCTATATGATCTACAGGGTTTATGGAAGCAAATAATTTCTGTGCTTTCAGATAAAATTCTCTGCATTATTTCTCCCAAGAGCACTGGCTTCTCCAGAGCATTTGTTTTTTATGTACAAAATCCAGTATACAAATGTATCCTTCTTACCCAGATCTTGGTGTACAAGTCACTAATTAATCCTTTGGAAAAGGAAAAGCCATTTTTTTCCTGGCTGCATTGTAAGAACATTTTTTTCCTTGCTCTTGTGTGTTTCTGTGCTTCCTTTGCTTCGTCTGTAGATGCTGGGTGTCTTCCTCCTCACCGTGTGATCCAACGCCCACGTAGGAGTGTGCAGTGTGAGATGTAAAGGTTGATAAGAATTAAGAAATCTCAGTTGATGTTCCTTGTACTTCCTTTAAAATTCTCTATTTTGTGTGATCAAAATACTGCAGTATACAACATATAACTTGAAATGTATTCGGGGTTTTTTGTAAATGCTGAGAACTGGGGGGTTTTTTGGTAAGACATTTCAGGGAAAATATTGAATGGGGAAATGGTATTTGATACATGCAGTTGAATCAAAAGAGCAAAAGGCTATTTTATAATTTGGGGGTTTTTTTTTGTTCACAGTATGAACCAAGAGGACCAGGCAGGCCGTTGTACCAAAGAAGAATTTCCTCTAGTTCAGTCCAGGCTTGTTCTGAAGAATTAAGCACTCCTCAAGACAGTCTTGGTCAGTGTAAAGAGCTTCAGGACCACAGTAACCAGTCATCATTCAACTACTCCTCCCCTGAGCTGTGGGTGAACTCCTCCTCCTCTGCCCCCTACCCAAACATTCCATGCAATGGAGCCAGCAGAGCTGTTCCACCCCGGGAGCTGCTAGGTGGGTACAGCTGCAGCTGCTGCTTTCCCTAAACCAGTTTCAGCCAAGATTTTTGAAGTATTTGTTGTTTCAGTTGTTACAGGCTTGCTTGGAATAATCCCATTTTTTGTTAACATCCTGCTCTTCAGCTAAAAAAGCAATGCTGCTTCTTAGTCCTCTCCTAAAGCTCCACTAAGCCCAGGAAGTCTCTTGCTGTGGCTTCAAGTGCAGCTGAATTTGTGCTGGAGGGAGCTGAGGTGACTGGTGGGATTTATTTGCAAGACAGATTATTTGTTTCCAGAATCAGTGGTATTCTGTGTTGGTATTACAGTCTGAGGGAGCAACACATAAACTGAATTAGTGCTCTCAGCATTTCTCTAGTAAATTCTGGTACTTCATCAAAGGAGTGACGAGTTTAAATTCTCTCTCACCGTGGAAGAATCTCAGTGGAATGTGGCTTCCCTGGTGGTAGCAGCAGTGCTGATTGATTGAGCAGACAGAAACTAAATTAACTTTTCAGAGGTGGAAAAAAAGCTGCAAGGAGAGAGCTGAAGCAGTGCAACTATTCTTCTGTTTTCCTTATTTCTTGTGTTTATGAAAAACAAAATTACCATGATAGTACAGTTTCTTCCCTGTGATTTTACTTTAAGAATCTCCAGTGGTAATTTAAAAACAAAATTAATAAAAAATGCAAATAGTATTCCAGTGTGGATATTAAAACCACTTAATAATGTGAAAAAATATTTATAAGCTGGTTTTATTGGCCTTAAAAGATTTAATTGCTTTTCGCCAAACTTTATAAACGTAAAACATCTTGTAATTTCATAGTAATTCTGAAGTAGGAACATGCAGTGTAGAATGAATGAGAAAAGCTCTTTATATCAGCCAGCAGCAGCACTCAAGAATTAAATTCCTAATGTGCTTTTTAATTTCCAAAATGTGAAAATGTTATTTTGCAAACCCATATTTATGGCAGCATCTTTCATGCTAAGTTCAAAGCTTCAAGCTCAGGGTACCTCCTTCAATCTATTTCTATTTTTACTGAAAATCAAGGAGCTGAATGCACAGTATTATGTGGCATTCATCACTGAATTGCTCACACTGAGTTGCTCTCCAAACTCTGTGGTTATCTAAGAGGAGGAACTATCTCAGGAACTCTGGCACATTTATGTTGGGATCAGCCAGTCCCACATTTCTTTGATTTAATGAAAAGCTTGAGAACCTGTTTGTGAGTAAAGTCCTCAGAGGACAGATGTGTATGTAAAAAGTGCCATATACACACATTTGCTGTCAAATACTAAATTCTAAGTGAAAATATCAAATTCTCACTGGTAACTGCATTTGCAATGAAATGTTTTTTTATTGTAGTTAAGCATGGTTTCTGTTTTGTCAATAAATGTGTAAGAAACAGAGCCCTGTACCTAATGGTTCATGCAAACACATCTCCATTTTATGGCTGCTGTGGCTTTCCACATTTACAGCTCACTGCCTGTGATCATATTTAAAGCCCAAATGTGTTTTATAGAGCTAAGGGTTAATGGCCAGTCAGTGCACTGTTCTCGTTACTGTTGGTTTTTGTCCATGAAATAAAACCCCGTGAGAATGTGATGCTCTGAAAGTCCTGAGCCTGACTTTGCTGCCTGGGAGGGAATGACTCTGGCTGCAGACTGTTCAAGGGCTGATCCTCCTGCACATCAGTGGCACCAGTGTTGGGTTGGACCAGGAGGGATTTATGGAGCACAGGAGAGCTGCTGTCAGTTGCTCAGGGTTGTTCCATGCAGGCACTTCCCAGAATTGCAATTTGAGGGTTTGATATGCATTGCTTTTTCTCTTGATGGAAAGAAAATGATTTAAGTTCTTATTCAAGATGTGTATTTCATATTTTTCCTTCTGTTAGGCACCTCTACCACACACAGCTTTCACCTCTGGCCCTGCTTGTCATTACTTGTCTTCTCTTGAGTGCTGTGGTTATTTTGGGAGGTTTTTTGCTCGTGTTCTGGGTTGTTTGTTTTTTGTTGAATCATAGCAACCCTAGCAAAATTGCTTGGCTTGTGTTCTTTCCATATCTATTCTTCTATGGGTTAGTTTTGGGTTTGGTTTTTTTTTTGTTGGGTTTTTTTTTTGAGTGCTCTATAAAAAGCAGATGCCTGTGTGTGACCCTTCCAGTGAGAAACTTTACTTTGTATTTTTCTGCTTTTGCACTCATTTGGTGGTACCTTTTTGTACATACACTTTAAAAATAACATTATATGATCAAAGACTGAAGTAATTACAAAATATATCTGTTGCCCAGTTCCTGGACTACTGCAGATAGAACATGGAGCTGTGTTTCAGTGTAGTGTCTCTCTACCTGTGCAAGACAGCAGAATTCTCCAGACAAAAGTAAGGGACCTCATTAGGATTCAGGAAATTCATTTGAAAGCAGTTTTATACCTATGGTTTAAAGCACCATTTTTTCTGATAGTTACAGGAGTTGTTAAATGTGGAGCAAGAACATATCAATTAGCAGGAATGCATTCAGCCTGAAATACCAATAATTAGTTGGTTGGCATTCAGGACTCTGAATTGCTGTTGGAGAATGAATTATATATGGTGCTGTAAATTTTAATTTTAGCCTATTAAGCTGTAAAGCAAGAAGAATGAAATACCCTTTATGCTGTCTCAGTGGATAAAGTGCTTAAATTAGAGTAGATCCCATTCGGAAGCAGCTTCCCTTCAGTGCCCTCGGAGAATCCGCTGTGCAGAATTGCAGGTTTGGGGTTTCAGCTGCAGGGTGCAAACACAGGGAGCGTGTGGTGAGCAATGTCAGTCTTGTGCTGCTGCTGCATGATCCAGGAGTGGGGAATGAGGTTAGATCACTTCAGGGCCAGGTTGGATGGGATTGGAGCATGCTGGTCTGGTGGAAGATGTCTCTGCCACGGGATGGAGCAGGATGAGCTTTAAGATCCCTTCCAACCCAAGCCATCCTGGGATTGTGTCATTCTGTGAACTTGGTTTTCAGAGTGACTAAACACAGCAGATGGGTGCTGTGGGAGGAGGTTACAGAGGGGTGGTGGCAGCTCTGGCTTTGGGCTTGCTGCAGGTGGATTGGCTGAGTCAGAGCCGCCGTTTGCTCCAACTCTGCTTTCTCCTTCGCAGCTCCACCGAAGGCTGCCAAGCCCCCGGAGGAACACCTGAAGGCTGAGAACATCCAGCTCTCCAACTCCTTCAACTACAACGTGCTGCAGCATCTGGGCCAGTTCCCCCCTCTGATGCCCAACAAGCAGCTGGTGGAGTCCAACAGCAGCAGTCCCCAGCCCACGGGCAGCACCAAACCCGTCATGTCCTACGCCAGCGCTCTGCGGGCTCCCCCCAAGCCCAAACCTCCTCCTGAGCAGACAAAAAAGAACAGCGACCCCCTGTCCTTGTTTCAGGAACTTAGCCTAGGTAGTTCATCAGGTAGCAATGGCTTTTACTCCTATTTTAAATAATCAGATTATTTTTTTTAGAGAGAATTTAATTTTTATTTGTGTCGGTAGATCTAAGATAGTTGGGGCTTCACCTGTAGTTGCAAATATTCCCTTTGTTTATATTGGTAAATATATCCTCACTTAATTGCTTTGCTGCTAGACTTGCAACTAATTTTTTTTTTTTTTAATTATATTCCATTGTTTTGCATTTTTTGATGTGGGTCGGGTTTTTGGAAGCTTTTCTGTAGGAAGACACACACGTGTTATTTTTTAATTTGTGTAATGTTAATGATATGTTGCATTAAACTAGCAGCTGAGAGATTACCTGTACAACTTGAAAAAAAGGAAAAAAAAAGGAAAAAGAAAAAAAAGGAAAAAAAAAAGTTTGTCTAAATTGTATTTAAGAAGATTGTAAGTAGCATTTACATTTATTCAATAACATTAGCATACTATGCTGGGTTTCTGTACCAGAAATGGCCAGTTAATGTAAAAATGTATGTTATTTCTGCTTAAATTCATTTAATTTTTTTTTTTTTAAATAAAGGTGCAGCATCTTCTAAATAATTTCAGTTTTATCAGCTTTTTTGTGAAGGGATGCTGCATTCTCAGACTTTTATAGTTTTAGATTCTGTATGATGTGGTATTGTATTTTCCATCCACTGTAGGTTAAAGTAAAGGCATTCTTTGCAGACACCTATGCCATTGTTTGGAAACATTCAGATAAAAGTATTGGTATACTTTAAAAAATAATAAAAAAATCGAAAAAAGAAAAAAAAAATTAACAAAAAACCCAGAAAAACTC
>JAOTQP010001890.1:0-10860 GCA_026413545.1 Cichladusa arquata
CGGGCTGTGCTGCCAGGGAACAGGGACAGGACAAGGGGAAACGGCCTCAAGCTGTGCCAGGGGAGGCTCAGGTTGGATATTGGGAAAAATTCCTTCACTGAAAAAGTGGAATTTCGTTTCTCCATAGGAGCCTTTGGTATGTCCAAGGAAAAGGGCCTGAAGTTGTGCATCAAAGGGCTTAACCCTGCTGTTTTACCTTATGCAAAACAAAACATTAGGGATTGCAAAGAAACAATTCCAGGAGTGCCAGCGACAGCCTGAGGATAATCATCTCTGGGGGAACTCAACCCAGTGGAAAAGAATCATGATGACATGAAACAAGGAAGATTCCAAAAAGAATGCAATTAAACAAATAAGAGGAGATGCACACAATAAATCTTCCACAGTCTACAGCTGTAACGCTTAAAAAACTTTCTTCAGTGTGATTAATGGCTATTAGAAGTAGAGATGCAGACAGGAATGTTCAGCTCTTCCATAAAACATTTGGAAAATAAATTTCCCTATTATTGCCTATTTACAAAGTTAAAAATAAATAGTTTTTCAGAGTGGCCCCAAAGAGCAGAGCAAAGCCAGATTTGCAGCTAATCATTCTGAGCTAACGCTCTTTTGATGATGTCTACCTGCAGAGATTAATTATTTCGATACCACAAGGAAAAAGACAGGAATAATTATACCACAAGAAATGAAAATTCAGCATAAGTTCTAATTCTCAACAGCCCAAACCCAAAGTTTTGGGATGACTGAAGTTCAAGAAAGGCTCTTACTTTGCAAAGGATTCCCATCCCTGGTAAATTAAAGGAGAAAAACGTAGCCCCAAACTAAATAAATTAACCAACCCCAAAATTCTGGGTTACAAGCAGCTGTAAGGTTACATGCATTTAATAAATACTGACTTCAACAGTGTTCTAGGGACTCCACCTCCACTTCCAAACAGAACCTGCTACTAAATGCTCCTGACTTGCCCTGTAAGACTCAGGAAAGTGAAAAACTAAGAGAAAGTCAGTTTTATAAAACCCAGGCAATGCAGAATTGGAGCTGTATTTAGATCAGATAAAAGTGATCCAGATAAGTTGTGTTTAACATGAAACACAGACACCACCACTGGGCCTCAGCAGTACAAAATTTTACTTCCTAATCCATGTATTAGGCTCCATAAATTTAAACCCCTGGTGGCAATGCCATAGATTTGCCTGTGGAATATTAACTGAGCTGCATAATTCTTCTGAATTTAGCTCAGTTGCAGAACTTTGGTTTAATATGGTAATAACTCAAATCTTCAAGCCACCAATATGGTCAAATTTAGCCCGAGGCTAATGTCACTGTCAGGAGTTTTTCCTAACTAAATAAAAATGGAATATTTTCATACAAATAAAATATTTAAAATAAAATATTTAAAATAAAATATGTCACTCAAAAAAACAAGGGAATAACTCTGCAGAGGATTTCTCACTGTCATAAAAATGGTGACATCAACCTACACTTGTTTTTACTTCCATGTGGAGATTCCTAATGCTTTGGAGATCAGTTGGAGTTGGCTGAGATACTTGGACTTGTAAAAGCATCAGGGAGGGAAAAGGAAAACTGGCTCCAAAACAGTGGGGAAACAGAAAATCTGTTTTCAACTAAGACTTTAAAAAAAATCAATTTTATTTGTAACTTAATGTGGATCCCAGCACTGCCATTCCCAGCTAAGCTACCTCATCCAACAAACATTCCAGCTTCCATCAACACCGACAAGGACAAGTCCAGCTCCATGTGACAAGTCCTAACTTCTAACAGAAGAATTAAAATCCTGACAAAAAAGTATTCCTCAATAAACAGGCAATGAAGATTTTGATTCTCAGCTGCAAAAGCCACGTTTTAGAACCACTCACATCAATTTCTCTGCACATTTTCATTTGGGATCATCTTTACCCAATGATCTTCTATAGGTACAAATGTGGGAATGATGGAAGGAAACAGTTAAATCCCTAAGGATTGTGGGACAATAGACAGAATATTCCACAGACACTCTTTATGTCTTGAGTTGTTTCAGGGTTCTGAGGGTCCAGATGAAGATGTTTGAAGCAGCAGAGTGAGGAATTATGGCACAAGGCAAAACATGCTGGAAAAAAAGGCTACAAAACACCTGGAGTAAGGAAGGAAAGGAGGGCCCACCATATCCATGTCCACGAGCAACCAGGAAAGACAAAATTGGTCTGGAGCTGCTCCACACAGGATTTTACGGGGAAGTCATTAGGGAGGCACCACTGAATTTTTCCCTATGCTTGTGCTTTTTCCTTGAGCATCTGCCAGGGCACTGGCAAAGCAATGCCCTGGATTAGGGGAGCTTTTAGTCTAACTCAGGACAGAGTGATTCCAATCAAGTATAAAAATCAAGGCTCCTTTTGGTATAAAACTAAACAAACACTACTTTACCACATCCATCTCATTCTAAGCCTTCTAGAAAAATTCAAGCTTAATTTTAAACTATGTCTTTTTCTGTGCAAATGGAAAACGTGCAAAACCAGGATTTACGGTGCTATTTACAACTACCCTCAGCTTCTCTGACAAACTCATCTTAATATGTTTGGGACAGTTCAAATATAAAGACAACTTGACATAAAAACCATTCAATTTCTCCAAAATATAATAAAATCTACTTCTTCTTTGAGTTGTTTTTTGTTCTATATATAAGAGAAACTCCTGTACTTTTTGGTTTACAAGCAACCTGAAAACAGAAGCAAAAATCAACCACAAACCTTTCCTCCCAGGGCATTCCTGTTGCTAAATTCACCAGAGGCAGTGCCAATTATGAGCAGAATAAATGAGCATTAAAACATTTAATCCCTCATTAAAACCTTTGAGAGAGTCTGAGATGCTTTGTGAATTATTTTTTGTTAATTAATTAATGAGAGCATGAACTCACTGGGTGCTGCTCAAGGACACAGTGATGCCATGTAAGATGTTATCCATGGAACAGAGATAAAATGAAAATAATAAATTAATTAAATCAAAGTGCATCTGGTGTAAAGAGCAACAGTGCATTTTGCCCAGCAATAATTCCAATAAATGCTTGGTGTCCTCAGAATGTTGTTCAATTTCTGGAATGGTGCATTTTGCACTCTGCCTTTTGGGCTTCTCCCTAATTATGGAAAATCCTTGTTTTCTTAGCATAGTCATACTGCCTGTCTTTGTTTTCACTGCAAAAATGATGCAGGTTCTGGAAGTGATTGGGCCCTGCAGCACAACCCACACAGGCACTTCAGACTTGTGTTGATGTTGCCTTTACTCAGGACCAGAAATGCTTCTAAACTGGGTCTGTAGAAAAAGAGAAATTCCATGGCCACGTGAAGGCCAGTGTGAAAACCACAGACAAACCCATGGAGGATTCTGCAGTGCTCCCAGATTCCGGTGGGAAGTCACACGGGCAGCTGGAATGCCAAAAATGTGTCTCAAGGGAAACGCTTTTTAATTTAAAACCAGAACGTTTGAAAAACCTTGTTTATCCTTATCTCAGTTCCATGTCCAATATAATGTGTGGACTGGGGGTGGGTTTCCTCCACGCTTTTGGGTTAATTAGGCCTCAACTCATCAATGTCCCCCACTTTTCCCAGGGCAATGATCTGTCCTGCACATGTGTGGTCACGGAGCCCAGAGACAACACAAGGACATATTGAAAAGCTGAATCTCCCAAACACAACAAAATAGGAAATTTCTTCAAATCAAATCTTTTAAAATCAAAGCTGTCATGCTCTTTCACAGCCCCCCACCCCACAGACCAAACCCCACCAGGCTGCATATTTAATATAATTTATTTTTCAAATGTAACTCTACTTCTGTCAGTATTCACCTGCACGGAACTGACCCATCTTTCCATTTTCTACACAATTTCAGCCCACATAATTTCCATTACTTCATGTAAGTCCCTGTTTCTACTCATTACTAAAGCCCTGAGATGCTGACCTGAAAACTCGTAGTTCTTTTACTGAGTATTGGCAGATTATACAGTCCCTAACAGAATGAAAAACGTCACTGGAAAGTGAAATGAAGTTGTACCAGCTCAAGAAGAAAATATTTTTTTTCCTTCAAGGGACACAGCGGTCCAATCCACAGATCTCTATTCCAAAAAACATAACATAATAAATAACAGAAAATAAAATAATTCATTTCACAGGCATCATTTAATACAGAGCAACAGCAATAAACCACATCTGCACTTTGCTGCACTAAGCTTCAATATTGTTAGTAAACATTTCAAAACTGTTTTTTAAGTTCCTTTTCTTCATACATACGTTTCTTTTACTTCCAGGTTTGCTGTTAAAAGTGCATTAATTTAACAGAAAACGATGCTTCATTCATGAAGACACTGCTTTAAATTTGGGTGTCTTCTGCAATCTCTTGGTGAAAAATATGCTGGTCTTTGTATTCCTTAAGGAAAAGCAGGATTACATGCTACAAACTGAAGCCTACCAAAGTGATGGGCTTTTCTGGAGTGGCACAAATAGCAGGGATTTGAAAACAACCGTATTTTTTGGTTTTCAGAGGAGAAGTACTGAGAGCTGGAGTTTAGGAAAGGAGAAGGAGGAAAACCAGGCAGCTCTGACCTCGTTGACGGCCACGTAGTAGCGCTGCTGCTGGAACTGCGGGGAGTTGTCGTTGCGGTCCCGCACCACGATCCGCACCTCGTGGTTGATGATGGTGCCCACCTTCTTGTTCACACACTGCACCTGCACCACGATGGACTGGATGGACAGGGGCGGCTGCAAGGGGAAAGAGGTTATCTTAAAGGGACCCAGAAAATGTCACCTGCTCGAGCCTCTGGTTTACTGGTATTGGAATTCATTGGAGCTCAGAAGGGCTTGGGTGGGGAGAAACCTTCAAGAACATCTCATTCCACCCTCTGCCATGAGCAGGGACACTTCCCACTATCCCAGACTGCCCCAAGCCCCATCCAACCCAGTCCTGGACAATCCAGGGATCCAGGGCAGCCGCTCTGGGCACCCTGTGCCAGGGCCTGCCCACCCTCCCAGGGAACAATCCCTTCCTAATATCCCATCTGACCCTGCCCTCTGGCAATGAGAAGCCATTCCCTGTGTCCTGTCCCTCCATCCCTTGTCCCAGATCACTCTCTCTGTCTCCTGGAGCCCCTTTTAGGCACTAGAAGGGGCTCTGAGGTCCCCCTGGAGCCTTCTCTTTTCCAGGTGAGCCCCTCTGCTATCCCAGCCTAGCTCCAGAGCAGAGGGGCTCCAGCCCTCTGAGCATCTCTGTGGTCTGCTCTGGACATGCCCCAAAGTCATTGTTTCTTTCTTGTCTTGAATTGAAAGGTCAAGTCTGAAATAAATCACATTAGCTACCACTTACATTTGAAAATAATTCAGAAGCAATTTTCAGTGTGGACAATCCTGTTTTTCTCACTACAGTGAACAAAGCAATGCTCTAAAACTCCCAAACTGATGAATGGACAAAAGAATTTAGGCTGGAATGGCTTTTACTACTCGAGGAATAAGCTGCAGTCACTACTAAGCATATCTGGATTAATTAGACAAGCCCAAGAATACTATAATTATTTGAAATTACAGATACTTGATACACATTTGATAAATATTTGATATTCTGAATTTCCAAAAATATGTAAATAAACAATGGCACAATGCCACAAATTGTTTATGAAACCAGGGACGACTCATCCCAGCACCTTTCAGCAGCACTCTGCACCTTCAGTTCTGATTTATCACTGGTTATTCTTCCTAAGTACTTAAAGTTTTGGAAGAGAAGTGTGGAATTTTCTTTTTATCTGATTTTATTTGGAAAACACACCATCATTCTTAGTAACAATCAATGGAATCTTGGAAGATTTGCTATCAAGGAAGGCAAGAAATAAAAAAAGGACAGGATCAGGCTGACTGAATGAGCAGGGAGAGAAAAACAGGAAGAGTATCCAAATATACAGAATGCAATCATTTGTGAATCAGAGACTCCAATTTTTGCTGCGTAATAAAAACCTGAATATAAAGGTTCAACTTAATAAAACTTCCAGTTTCATTGGTGCTGCAAAATTGTAAGCGGATTTAAGTGGAAAGATGAGAAAAATATGTTGGGGTTTTTGTTACCAAAAAGAGACCCTCCCACACTGAACGGTTCTGTGGTGCTGGGGAAGCACAGCCCTGGTTCTGAAGGCTGGAAATATCCTTTAGGAGAATCCGTAAGGTTAGAAAAGGCTGCCAAGGCCACAGAGCCCAGCTGTTAACCCAGCACTAACCCATGTCCCCCAAATAGCCATAATAATAATGCCCATGACATACATTTCACAATTTTACTCCGTCCCTGGGGGTTTTGAGGGTTGCTGTCCTTTTCTTGGGGCTTTGAGTGACAGCAAATCCCTAAGGCCATGCAAGAGAGGCACAGGGGGCATCACACACAACATCTAAACCACCTTAATGCCCAGATTTTCTTCTCATAGCCCACCAAACTTAAATAGCCACAGATGATTGGACACAGTATTAGAAGTAAGAAGTGTTCCAGTTCATTGTAAAAAATAAAGAATCAATACCTTAAATACCAATGTAAACAGAGCATTAGCTGTATTCAATTAAGAAATGTACACACTTCACTTGTTTCCTGGGGACTTGAGTCTACTTCTGGCAAAGAACATCCCTGTAAAGTGTCCGGGAACTCACAATAATGGCAATTGGTTTAGACTGTGACTAATATTGAAACTCAAATAATCTGATAAGGTTCTTTGGGTAAAGCATCGACTTCGATTCACATTAAGGGGACAAAAAAGTGTCAATAAACAGCCTTGAAAAGAAGAATTAGCACTGATCCAACAGGGATTTTGATTCCTAACTCCATGTGGATGGGCATGGGGTGATAAGAATGGACCCCACGCTTCTTAGAGTGGTTCTTTAGCCTTGCTCTCATTTTTTGCTCTGGTTTGAAATTAAACCTGAGAGGCCAAAGCTGCTCCTGCAGCTGCTGGTTGGCACTTGAGGAAGTGACAGCTCTTTCCCAGAAAGTCTTCTGCCACCATGACCACTCTGCCACGCTTCGTGATTTGCATGGGAAAACAGTTTGTGAATTAAAACAACATTAAGAACAGCTGTATTCAATTAGTGCCTTTCACCAGCAAATGGAAATGAGGAGAAATTTGCATGTTGTTTTTGGTACTTATGAATTTATCTCAAAACACATGGAGAAGACAAATTAATCAATCAAGCTAATACAAAACAAACTTCCCTGCACTCCAAGGAGAAGTTCTGAGTTTTACAGCATTCTTACCATATTGATTAAAGCACTTGGAAGTCAATTTTACTTTCAGGTTCTGTCGCAAGGTTGCAATACTGTGAGGAGATGTCTCCATTTTTGGAGTGCCTTCTCCTCAATGAAATTAGCCTAGATGAGAACACTCCTATTTATTTTGTGCTTTTCATCTTTCTTTTTGTAAAAATCAAACTTACCCTGACAATATTTCCTTAATACCATGAGCACAGCAAATATATTTTAGGCTGCCTTAGAAAAAGAATCTGAACCAGCACGTTCTCAATGGAGCATGTCAAGCTTTGTGAGTGAATTGTGGCAGTCACGACTCCTTCACTTCTCACATCTCATAATTCAGTGTATACAGGAAAAGCATGCTGCTAATAAATGTCACAGGGCACAGGGTGAGCAGCACATCTTCAGCAAACCAGAATCAAAGTTTAATTCAACAATGAGTCAAGCTTGGTCGGATATAAAACCCTAACATCAGTTTTTTTGGTCTTTGTTGTTGTGTTTGTCCACAATAATATTTGCAGATATGGTCAAGTTCCTGTGTGCTCCCAATAAATCCTAAAAAAGGGATCAGATTAACTTTGTTCACATCCATCTGGGGACAAGACAGATGCAGGAATTATATTCTAGCAGGACTTGTGTGTATGGTTAATTAGAAATTAATGTCTATGGAGAAAACCAACCCCAAACTTACATCTCTGTCCAGCACCCTGCCAGTGCTGTTCAGGTACAAGGTCTGCTTGATGGGGTCCAGGATCACCCAATAATCCACGTTGTCCTTCAGGGAGAGCTCGATGGTGGGGTCAGGGCCTCCTGCTGTCCCTTTGATCAGCATGTTGTCAACCAGGATAGTGCCTGCAATGACATTCAACAGGCAGGGAGGAATTTATAGGAAATCCACATTCTTATGTATTTTTGCAAGCACTGCAACACTGAAAATGCTGTTTTCTACCTCGGCTTTGTGGTGTTTTATGTTTTGAGTGATGTTTAAAGAGTCTGAACCTTATTATCTGTAATGAAAAACTGCCTCTGACAATGCAGCTGTATCAGACAATGCCAGAAGAAGCACTTGCAATGCACAATTATTTAAATTGACAATGAAACCTGTCACATCCAGCTATCTACTTAACAAGATAGGCTTTTTCTTCATTGAGCAATCATCTCCCAATCTCACCTCGAACAAATGAAAGCACGGAAATAACAACCAAACTTGGAATAAATTTTCTGCAGCAAAAGTGACACATCAAGGTGATGATGGGGAGAAAAAAGCACGGTTACATAAAGCTCTCCAGGAAAAAAAAGGGTTTGTACCTGGAGTTGCTCTGCAACAGAAACTGAATTGCAGCACAAGGATGTGAAGACTACAGCCACAAGACAAAGATGGTACTGAGAGGAGCAGCCAGCTCTCAGCGTGGGTCTTTTCATGGAATTACAGGATCCCAGAATGGTTTAGGTTGCAAGGGATCCTAAAGCACCAGAATTCCACCATCTGCCAAGGGCAGGAGCACCTTCCACTATCCCAGGTTGCTTCAAGCCCGCTCCAACCTGGCCTTGGATACATCCAGGGATCCAGGGGCAGCCACAGCTTCGCTGGACATCCTGTGACAGGGTGTCACCACCCCCATAGAAAAAATTCCCTCCATATATGTAACCTAAATTTTCCTTCTGTCAGTCTGAACGGATTCCTCATTGTTCTGGCACTCCAGTTCCTCATGATCTGTCCCTCTGCAGCTTCCCTGTAACCCCTTCAGACCCTGGAAGGAGCTGTGAGGTCTCCACACAACCTTCCCTTCTCCAGGCTGAGCATCCCCAGCTCTCCCAGCCTGCCTCCAGAGGGAGGTGCTCCAGTCCCCTCAGCATCTTCATGGCCTCCCCTGGACCTGCTCCAAGAGTTCCATGTCCCTCCTATGCAGAACAGTGCATGGAATTCCAGCTGGGGTATCACGAGAAACCACCTTGTCCCATCCTGACAGTTAAGCCTCTCTTTAGCCATCAGCTCACTGTCCCCACAATGTACACAATTTCCTGTGGAAAACATTCCCAACTCACTTCCCAAATGTCAAGCATTACAAAATAACCTGAGTGTTGCCCTCTGGTGCCTTGAATTTGCATGCACAACACTTATAACCACTCCTCTGAAATTTTATTTTTCTGCAAAATTAACAATCCCCAGTTTTCTTCACACCAAATATTAGACAGAATTATCATTGTGGAAGTTCACCAGCAGTTATGAAGAAAATCTGTGAATATCAGTAGCTGCAGAACATTTAAATCAGGTTACAATATTTATCATGTAACCTCCTGTTATTAATTTATTCCAAAGTGTAGCATGAAGTTTCTTTACATCTTTGCTTTATAACAGCGACTCTGTATAAAAATATTAATCCAAGAGGAGTGGCTCCAACATGGGCTGATGCTTTTTTGCTAAAACAGTGAAGTAATCACTGATCCTAAACCCAGACAACTGGTTTGCAGTCCTGTGGGGGAAAACACCACAGTAAGGTCTTTTCAATCGTCTATTTTGAAACTACTTTTTTTCTGACACAATAGAGATGACAGGAAGAAAATTGCCAAATATTTGGGAATAGAACTGCCAAACTTTGCACCAAAGACTAGTTTCAAGTTCAAGGAGGAACAACTTTTTAGCCACATGAGAAACATTGCTTTTACTCAGGTGTTTTATGGCTCTTGGCACAATTTCCTGTTCAATAACCTCCGCACAGTTCTTCTCTGCTCCAGGAGCTTGGCCTGGCACCTTTTGGGAGACAAGCACTGGTTTTAATATAAAGAAGATTTTCACCAGGAAAACCCAGCTCATTTCCAACCCTGTGACACTGCCAAGTGTTGATGTCTACTCAACAAGTCCTGTCAAATCTGTAAAATCCACCAGTTCGTGCACTGCCCTTGTTAGTGTGCCTCAATGATGATGCAAAGAAGGGTTGTTAATCCAAATTCACTTATAAAAATATCTAAGCAACTTAAAATCTGTGATGATGAATTTCATTGTCTGTAATCAACCACCATCACTTCAGTGACCTCACTGCTTTGATTCTGTATCTCGTTGGACTCTGCTCTGCTTCACTCTCTGCTTGGTTTCACAAAGCACTTTTGTTAGCTTTGGTTTGACCCAGGGATTATTTTATTCTTAAAAATGGGCTGGATTTTCCTCAGATATTCATGAGACACCCATATTCTCTCTCTGAGTCACAGCACTTTGCAAATCAGCCTTTTAATAGCCATCCTTAAAGTTTTATTTTCCTAGTTTATGAAGTTTCTGATATTTCCGGGGCCTTTCCCTTTCCCCCTTAGATATCTGTAAGATTTTCCTTACGTCCTGCCTAAAATGCCAGGGAGGGAACCTCCTAATGATAAATCTGATGTGTCTGCATCACCAGTTGTTCCATAAATGTCAGCACTAAAGCAAACCAGTCCAGTGATATTTGTAAATCACTGATACAATGAGTTTACAGAAAATATGCTTTGCAATTTTTTTTTGCACAAGCAAAAACTCAAGCAACCACAGAATCCCAGGATCCCTGAGGCTGGAAAAGCCCTCCCAGCCCATGGAGCCCAAGCTGTGCCCAATGCCCACCTTGTCCCCAGCCCAGA